>WEIT01027107.1:76737-139031 GCA_013389985.1 Dryoscopus gambensis
TCGTCTCTCCTGTCTCTTCTCTCTCTCTCGCAGGGGTGGGTGCACAGAGGATGCAGCGTTTTGCCCATCCCTGCCGTGTCACTAACAGGGACCTGTGAGCGCGTGTGTGCGCAGGGGGGCTCTGGGGAGTGCGTCTGTATCTGTGTGTGTCCCTGTCCCTGAGTCCGTGTCCGTGTGTCTGTCTGTGCGCTCCTGCCCTGCCCGCCCGTCACCACCCCATCCCCGCCGGGCTGACAGCTCTGCAGGGCGCACCCGGGCTCCAGGTACCACTTCGGGTGGTGCCGTGTCTGTGCAGGTAAGAGGACATTGTTGGGTTTGCAAACCTGGCACCCGGGGCACTGTTACTGAACACAACCTCTGCTGTGTCTTTTTTTTTTTTTTTTTTTCATTTTTCCCTCCAGCAGGGAGGAATATCAAATTCGGAAGACTAATTTTTTTTTTTAAACTATACAAACAGGCAGGAACAGGGTCTGTCTTTTACAAAGGAAATCCAGAAGGAACTGTGTTCCATTATTCTTAAGCTGGGTTTATTTATTTCTCATTTAGTCAACAAAGTTTTCAGACCAGTGCTAGGTGAGTCTGTCACCTGAATCAGGTCTGGTCAGACCTTAAATTGGGATTAGCCGATCTAGAAGACTTCATTGCAGCTGGTAAAGCAGCAACTGAGGGATGTGTAATGCCTTCACTGAGGAAAGCCATTGGCAGGACGTTGACAGATGTCAAGATTGCACTATAATCAGTGTTTTCAGGGTTGGTTCTCATAACATAAATACCTTGGGATTTCTGTGACCTGACACCTTCTTGTATTCTGTCTTTGTGTCAGTGCAGTTTATATCAGTATCTGGGAATACCTTGCCATGTTAACAAGATGCTTTCTTCACATTTATTACAAATGTGCTGTGCGTCACCTTCTAGCTGTAGCCTCTAAGCCTTCCCCTAAAGTGCCTAAATCATCCTTCTCTTCTGTGTTTTTACATAGCTAGAGTTGTTAAAAGAGTGTAGTGACTGCTGACACTTCACAGCATTAGCATGCACGTGGTGCTGTGCCTGTTTGTAGGTATTTTAATTAAAACCTTAGAATAACACAGCCCATCTGCACAGTGTGGACACTAATGGGATCATCCTCAGGAAGATGCACCTGCAAAATCTATGTGTGTTACTATGTGCTCGGCTATCAACCAGAATTACTTTAGGTGCATGCTTGAATCTCCTTTTTCTCTTTGATGAAAGACTGATTAGACAACTGTTTTGGGGGAGTTTGTATAGATATTAATTGATAAAATAATAGGGAGAAGTGTTGCTAAATAGGTCAGGCAGGCAATTGCAGGGTTTATTCCTCTTCAAAAGCTATACCACTTTTTTTTGTTTGTTTTTGTAAAGAGTAAGAATTTAATAATTTTAACTAAAGTTTCAATCCTACCAAGTATCGTACGTATTTTCCATCAAGATGCTGCTATTCTGAATATAAAAATACTATGGTCTGGACAGCTGGGACAGTGTCCTGAAGTAACTTCCAGTTAGACATATCAAGTACATTAAGATAGAATTTATATCAATGAAGTGTTTATAGAATATTATTACAAAAGAAACTCCTGAGTATGTGTTGTAGATTCACTGTGCATCTTCAATAAGTGTGTTGTGTTCTATTGCTTCTGGTAAGAGGCAATGTTGGATATTTTGGCACCTTTTCTGGTGAAATGGAGAAGAGTCCAATTCTGAGCTTAGGAATAGGCAGCTCACCAACTGATGAATGTAATCTGGTTTTGTGGAGAATTACTCCAAGTAACTTTCAGAAAGGCAGACCTCAACACATTGCAGAGCAAAGGGAGGAAACCAGGTCTTTCGACTTTTAAACCAAGAGATGACAGTGCCTCTGTCTCTTGGGATCAGTTTGGGGCCAAGTCTTGTTTGTTTTAACAGAAAATAATATTCTCTCTGATTTGAATGATTGTCTCTTGAATTTGAGCGAGACCTGTGCCATGAATGAGAAAAGTCTTTGGGTTGGAACAGCAGGTATGATGGAGGACTCATTGCAGGGGAAGTATCTGTCTGACTCATGTTGCTCTGACTCATGTTACTACAGTGGAAGAAAAGCTCCCCAGTGGGGACCTAACAGAGGAAGAATGAGGTAGAAGGATTAGTTTATTTTTTTTGGTCTGTGGAAAGGTTTTTCTGCGCTCAGACACCCGGAGAATGTGTGGGTGAGCATGTCTATAGCACCTATACACACACAGAAGTATTTTCTTACTTCTTCTGGCATTTCATATGGTTTTAAGGCAAACATCTTTGCTACATGCCAGAGCTAGCTATTGATTCTGGAGATTATGATACTGAAAATAATAGGAATAAAAGAACACTTTTTTTTCCAGCATGTGATAACTTTCTTGCTAAAATATATTTCTGAGATTTGTTCCATAATTTTCTTGGCTTCAAAGGATATTTCAATTTGTCATACCGCAATGCTTTCTTCTAAAACCTGTTTTGATTAATCACTGCTGGGTGATCACAATTCCTCCTGTTTCAAGACCATTTTTAAATTCTTCCCATTTCTTATAATGAGGAGCAAAGTCTTTAAAAAAAAGCTCACATTATATCAACATCTTGTCTGTACCACCACACCTGAATGATACGGCTGGTACTGGGCTATTTCAGCTCTTCAGGCAATGCCAAATTCCCCAGTCATTCTTACATGAACTTTAATTATGTATTATCTCCTATGACACTGAAGTATCTCCTTCCAGGCTTCCCAACTCTATTTTCCATTGAAAGGAAATGTAGTGGTGCATTTTTGTCTTTAAAACTGCCTTTTTAGAGAAGACTCATTCCTGCAAGTCTTTCCATGGCTGAGTGAGTCTAAAGTCAGGAATGTTGGGTCCTTACTGGGTGCTGCTCACTTTGTATTAGGCACTACCAGCTGTTACAAAGATGTTTTGGAGTTTGAGAACTCAAGTTTGGAGAGCGAGGAAAGGGGGAGAGAGCATCTACAGAAATCACTGAACTGTAACTGAGGAACTGGGAATATTTTTTTTAGTTCTTGTAGCAAATGTAGGTACAGCAGGAAAAAAGCAGGAAAATGGACATATTGGAACCTAGTCGTCTTTGGACACAAACTCATTCTGGTAATTTTCTTCATCATGTGCTTCATTTTACTTGGTGTTTTCCTAGAGGCTTCTTCTAGTTGCTGCTGGAAGTTTAGTGATCCCCTTCAGTGGAAATCACATCAGGCTTTCGAAGCTGGCAGGAGCAAAGCTTGGCTGAGATGACTGTCCCAGCTCCATGAGCGGAGCCAAGCAGGGAATGCATTCTGCAGAAAAAAACTTCTGCAAAGATCTCCCGTCGTGCTTTTGGGAGACTTGCAGGTCTTAAGTCCTGATGTGGTCAGACTTGCAATCTCCCTTGCAAGCAAGTATGAAAATTCACAAGACAATAATCATAACATTTCTTTTACAGGTTTCAATTTCAAATTTTGTTTAAAATATACTGCTATGTTTTGGGGTTTTTTTCAGGGGAGAGGAGGTCTTAGTCCTAATGTTCTTGATTTATATATGTCATCAAGGGTCAGTAAATTACAGGTGAAGTTAAGGATTTTTACCTTAACATTGCAGCTCACTGAAGTGTAGTCAGGAGCCATGGGTTGAAGATGTTGCACTGGCAGCCTTTGGCAAGTCACTGAACCTGTGAACAGTCAATTCTTCCAGCTGTGAATAAGAGATAACATTGGAAGGAGCTTTTACATGAATTGTGGCCTTAAGTTCCTAAAAATAACCCAAACAAATCAGAGGTTTATATTAGTTCAAAGCAGCCTGATTTCTTATTAAGTGAATAATATATTCTCTAACAATTTGCAACATTTATAGAATTTGAGTTGCAAAGAGACACTACTGGAGCTGATTTCTTGATAAGTATGGAATCAGGGAATAATAGAACTGTTTAGGTCAGAAAAGACCCCTAAGAACATCAAGTCCAACCATTAACCCAGCACTGTTATGTCTACCAGTAAACCATGTCCCCAAGCATGTCGCCATGCATTTTAAATACCTGCAGGGATGGAGACTCCACAGCTTCCCTGGGCAGCCTCTTCCAATGCTTGACAACCCCTTCAGTGAAGAAATCCTTCGTAATTCCCAATCTATATCTCCCCTGCTGCAACTTGAGGCCATTTCCTCTCGTCCTATCCCTGTCACCTGGGAGAAGAAACCAAGCTCCTCAGAGGTCTTCTATTCAGAGATAACAGTGGAGCACCAAGATCCCTACAGCCCTCATTTTCCATCTCAGGAGTTTTCCTTTATGCGATCTCCTTTGCCTTGCTGGTGCAGGCTGCCATGGGGGTTGTGATCAGCAATTGCAAACCCTGGGCTGGCAATCACAGCAGAGGAGCTTGGCTAGGGGCAAGGAGTGGGGGGAGTATGCCCTGATTTCTTCTCCCCGCTTTACTCCTGATGTTCAGCTCCACAGGCTTGGCTGAAAAATTTTATCGTGTAAATGTGAGCCATGAAACAGGATGGATAGTTCTGCTTGTGGGAGAAGTTGCTTCTTCCTTTCTAGTCTGAATATGAGGCTGGGAGTGGATGGATAATATTTATTTTCCAGCATTACTAAAAGGTGAATTGGATAGCTCATACTTCTCATAGCAATGGAAAAGTATGCACACACTATTATTGCCCTGAGAAAACTTTCAGGATTGGCAGTAGGTGGGTACCTCACCTACCAGGGACTTGTGTTATAGCTTTATATGTGTTTAATGTGGAGTGGGGAAAAAAAGAAAACACCCTTCTCTCTAATAACCATTATTGATATACAACAGATATGTTGTTTAGTGGTAAATTAATTTCACAAATCAGGTTATACAAAGTAGTGAGATATCTTTTGATTCCTTTTGCTGCTGGACAAAACCTTAAAAACCAGTTTGTTTAGGAGATCAGAGTGGGCTGAGTTGCTATTCTTTATTACATTGAGGTTTTCATGGCAAATACCTGGTATCTTTGTGTTCAGTAACAAGGGTGTTAGATTCAGAAGGCATCTTCTTGTAAAACTGAATGAGTACTCTCTAAAAACTTCCCATATCTTTCCTAGTGTGGAGGAAATTCAGCAGTAAAGACTGGGCAGGTACCTGTGAGCTCTGGCACTCACTTGCAAACTCTTGCTCTACAAGAAAAGCAGAGCAGCCTGTCCTGGGAGCCCACTGAGGAGCCACAAATCCCAGCCCAGGGTGTGTGGGGCTGCAGAGCTGCCCAAAAAGAGCCAAACCTGGGCCTGATCTGATCACATGTCACAAAGCTCCTCCAAGCTGTGTTAGCCTTGATTATTCATTAGGAATGAATGAAACTGAGTTATGGGTCATGTTTTGCAAATGCTGTCAGTCCTGATTATGCAGTTGTGTAGATTTTGTCTGCTCAGGGAGTGCTGTTATCGCAGAGCTCATCTACTATGCAGTCGATGTAAGTTATCCTTCTCCAGCTCATCAGAATCTATTTACTTCGCATTGATTCAGTTCCTTAGAAATTAATCTTTGATTCTTTGCAGAACAGAAGCATCCCTTGAGTTCGGTTTAAGCAACTTGATTTGATTATTGTTATGTCCTGAATATTGATTCTTAACTGATTTTAATAAGAAATGTCAAAACTGCCATATTTCACTTCACATTTGAGGGCAAGTTTAAACCATTGCCGCATTTAAATATTTTTGGACTCATGGTCTAAGCTTAGCCAACACTTGGTTGTCGTTTGACTGCTTATTGCCCAAATGCAATTTTTTCAGTGCTTAACCATGTTGAATTATGTGCCCATTGTCAGCACCCAGGTATTTCCTTCCAGAGCAACCTGGTTAACACTGATTGCCATAGGAAGAATTATTCTACCTATTGATTGCAAAGATTTTCTTTGAGCTGTAAAATTTAGAGGTACTGGGGGATTTCTGCTGGCTCCATGCTCAGCGTAAAACTAATTACCTCTTGTATGACAGAACTTTGCTAATTCCAATTTCACCAGCAGATAAGGGCAACAAATAATCTGCGTGGAATCTCGATTGCCGCTGCAGTTCTTAGAACTGAAACAACAGCTGGTACCTATTTCACAGCACTTCTTGTGCTGGACATCCCTGAAACCCTTTATCGGTTTCAGTGGTAGGACGGCTTTTCTACGCAATAAGTTAAATATCCTAATGAATCTACAAGGAAAGGAACACATGGTTTTCAGTCCATTGTAATGCTTGATAAAAGAGTGTTCCTCAGTGCTTATCTTTGCAAGATATACCAGAAAATCTGCAGCAAACCCCACTGACTGGGTCTAGACAGGGTGGTCAGGCAGTGACAGACAGTGACTTTAAATAGTGGTTTTAATCCTGACTGGAAAATTAATTCAGCACCAGCCAAGAGGCAGCAAGGCACAGCTCTTCTGTAGCACCTGGAATTCTTCTGTTCCTGTATGAGCACTGCCAAAGCCCAGATGTGCCTCATTTCCATGATCTGCAGCAGCACAGCCCAGGATGCTCAGTATGAACACGGGACCTGATGGTGTAGCACTGCAATGGGCAGTGCTTCGTGTTCCTGCAGAAAGAAGAAGAAAAAAATCATTTTTTTAAAAAAAGTGCTTTAACACAGGTAATAAATCTGTTCAGCTGCCTTGGGAGGCTGGAGCAGGAGTGAGTGGCTCATTCCTAACAGATGGGTTGACAATCCTTGTTCAAGTCTGATATTTCATAAGCCACCTTGAGTTGTTTCAAGGCAATTCCCCTTGTCCTGCTTTGCTGTTTAATTATGGTACCACCTCTAGAGTGTTTCTGAGATTGGTTTTTATGTTTTCTGGAGGCTTTTCTTAATTATACGGATAAGTACTTTTATGATTGATTCCCGAAATTAAAACAGTTTACAACTGGGCTTATATTATCTTCTTTCTTCGCCATACCTTGGGTTTATTACTGAGTACATTTTCTGTTCAGTTTTTATGCAAGCTATTTGTGTATATCTGACTGCTTTTTTTCTTCTCCTTTTAAATTTGCTATTCTGCCAGTATTTATTTTTATTGCTGCCTTCGATTTTTTTTTTTATCCTTTTCAGTATATATTTTTACTGCCACATTTTCTTCCCTTAGCATCCTTTTCACTTCCCTTAGCAGCTGTTTCCAGACTATGGGCCATGACCCCAGGCAGGCTGTGGCAGTTACGAGTGGGCTACAAAATTAGGTTGCTAATTTGGGATGTGGTGACACAGGGAAGTCAAAGAGTTGTTGGTTTCCTTCAGCAGTTTTCTGAGCTAAGACTGATAACATGTAGGAAAACAGATAAAGCATCAAGTACCCTTATACCAGATTCCACTGGTATGATAAACAACTTAAACTTATTTCCTCTTGCTTCAATTTCTCCCTATTTCCATGTCTGTGGTTCTGCTCCCTGTCTCTCTCCCAGAGAACGTTTTTGAAGGCAATAACCTCTAAGGCAGGTCCTGCCCAGCCAAGGAAGCCACAGAGGGTGCACTGAGTTTTGGGGAGTTTTGGGAAGTCTGTCCTCCTAGCTGAAAGAGTTGCTGGGGTGGTTTTGTAGGTCTTCAGGATTCAGAAGGAAAAAAAAACAACAAAAAAAACCTAAAACCCCCCAATCAAACAAAAACCAAATAACAGCAACAGCAATAAAAACAAAACAAACCCCAAAAACCAAACCAAAGCAAAAAAAAAAAAAAACAAAAACCCAAACAAAAACTCCAAAGCAAAACTAATCAAGAAAAATCCCATCAGAAATAAGCAGGAATAATTCTGAGTTAACCAGTATCACTTCTTCCCTTAGCTCTATGCCTTTGTACTTCTCTTCATTAATGACTTGCAGATGCATCATATCATGGGCTCAATTCCCTTAAATAATTGCAATGGCCCATGGCATGGATGGACATAACATGGGACAAAAGGCTGTGTCACTGGTTTGTGTGGCATTTAACCTCTCTTGGGTCTGTCTGCCTCAAGCAGAGAGGCTGAGTGTGTGTGGAGATGGTTCTTTCCTGCCCAAGATGTCATGTTGGGTCACTTCACCTAGACTTAGATGTCTGTTGTTGATCCTCACTCTCAGCCAGACGTCCCTTGCTGCCTTAAAATGGTGGAAAAAATACAAAGTTTTTCAGGGTAATTTTTCTGACCTTTTTGAAATATATTACTCCCTAGAAATGTCTGTTCCTCTTTATGGATTATAGAGGGGTAGCAGGGGGTTTACTCAGATATATACAACTACACTGTAAACTTCTGTATTTGGTCAGAGGCAACCTCATAATATCAATAAGGCTCAGCAATCTCAGCAGAACTGATTCCCCACAGCAGCTTGGAGTGGCCTGGCTGTTCACCCAATATCAGTGGCATCTCTGTCAATAAATTGAAAAGTTTTGTATTGATTCAAAAAGCAGTTTGGGTGAGCAGGAGAGTCTGGAATAGCTGTAGAGGAGTGATGTGACTATTTATCCCAGGTATCAGATTTAGGATCTTTCAGGATATGCATGATGTGACAGTGATGTCTGGTATAGCTGAGTAAAAATGATAGAGGGAGCACATTATCTTAAGAAATCTCTTCTCTCTCATCCAGGCCCCATGGAAGAGGAGGGATTACATTGATTTTGGAGAATACCTGCCTTTGGGTTGATTTAGTGCAACTTTAGGACAATTCTGACATGAAGCCAGTGTTGCTCCTGCATTGAAACACAAATAATTGCTGGAACATGGCAGGCAACAATTTCCTGAGAAACGGACACTTGCATAAATGATCATTTCACTTATTCCTGTTACAAATAGGACAAGGTTTATTAATTCTGATTTGTCATTAAGAAGCTCCACAGAGCATGGATTTTTTTCTTTTGTCAGTCCTACGCTGTCTGCAAAAACTTGGCCTTCATCTACTCGAGCGTCTCAATTAAAAATTGGCCTTTATCTATGGGATCTCTCAATTAAATAGCAGTATTATGAATACTCTTGATTCATGCCTAGGTGGGAGGATCTGTGCCATTGTGCAAACAGCTTTTCTGCCTCATTACCAGCTCTTCTTGTTTGGCTAACTTGTTTGCCCGATCAGATGATAAGTGCTAATCCCCCTCTGTTCTGTGATATGATGCTGAGTTGGATGGCTGCAAAGCTCATAGGAGAGTTTTTCTCCTTCAGTACCATTGGGAAGAAAGGGAGATTTGAGGAGGCTATTAGCCCCTTTGGACCTTTACTGCTGTGTGCTCATGGGCTTAGTGAAATCCTCTTTATTACAAGGTAAAACTTTCCACCTGAGGCTCAAGTCTGGTAAAAAGGGCACCCTTTGCTCCTATCCCAGCTGAGATAATGTGGGACAGGAGGGCCTTGCTTTTGCTGCAAGACTTGGACAGCTGAACTGAGCTTAATTCTGACTCTGTCACAGTAATTTTATACAAAATAAACGACAAAAATCACAGAATGGTTTGGGTTGAAGGGAACCTCAAAAATCATCTTGTTCCCACCCCCTGCCATGGCCAGGGACACCTTCCACTGGTCCAGGTTGCTCCAAACCCCATCCAGCCTGTCCTTATACACTTCCAGGGATGGGGCATCCACAACTTTTTCATCGGAAATCCATCCCCTATCCCCATCTGAAAAAATGGCATTTTAAAGACCAGGTGACATGTGAAGGGTCTGGTTACAACCTTGTTTTTCTCACCACCTGCCTGCATTTTTTATTCATTGCCTAACTTTCCTTTCTTCATGAAAAACTCCATCTTGGTAGCTGCTCAGATTGCTTGGGAGATAAGACAGTGGCAAGAGTAGCACCTGGACTCCTGACCAGTGGACAAGTGACCAGGAAGGTCTTGTAGGTTTTACACCAGGTCCCTGCTGTCCTACAGGGTTTTCAAGAGAGTCAGTGATCAGCATTTCATGCTTCTGGAATTGCTGTTGTTTCAACTGTGTTGCCTGCTGCCAAGAGCAGAGACTTCTTCCCAATAATTTGAATGATTATTGGGTCAATAATCATGTAAACCACATAATTCACATGTAAGCAGCATTTTCCTTTGGTCCTAGGACTTGTGAAATCTTTTATTTTACAGGAAATGGTTCTTTTTAGCTCATGATTTTTCACAAAAGACAAGCTTGTGGCCTTCTTGGCAAAGTCAAACTGAATCACAAAACACTCTTAATTTCATCCCCTAGTACACAAAATCACAAAAATTGAAGAGAATGGGAGCTAAAAGCTAAAAATTGCAGAAGGAGCTTATAAAGTATTAGATACCGGGGCAACTTTCAAAAGTTTGTGCTATTATTTTCTAGGAGAAAGAAGAAATATGATACCCATTTCTTACTAATTAAAAAAAAAATATTAGTCTGATAATTGAAGGAGAGTAAACACTTACATCTTCCATCAGTGGTCACAGAATCACAGAATAGCCTGAGCTGGAAGGGACCCACAAGGATCATCGCGTCCGGCTCTTACGCGAATGGCGCACACGGATCGAGCCCACAGCCTGGGCGCCAGCAGCACCAGGCTCTGACCAACAGCGCTCCTCTCAGGAAAACTTCAAATGCTGCCCTCTGGTTCATAATGAAATAAATTCTGAAAACACTGGAGAATGCGGGCATCGATCTCGCTGCCTCTCGCATGCTAAGCGAGCACTCTGCCATTTGAGCTAATTCCCCATCAGTGGTGCCACTGGAGGGAAAGTTTTAGGATGAAATACTGAAAATGCTACTCACTTTAGTGACCACGTTCAAAACATGGCAGGCATGTCTAGTGAGGTGCCTGCTTCTTTGTTGTAGGGTCCCAAATTTCAAACTTCTAATGAGAAAACTTGTTGATCAAAATAAGTAGTTTTTCTGTATTGGGTGGGTATTCAGGGATTACTCAGGGATTACTTTATATTCAACTCTATATTTAAGGCTGAAAAATTCTTTCGCTAAGGTCCTTCATTGTATCACTTGAATTTGGGGAAAAGCCTCTGACCTTGTTCACACTGATGCTTTCTTAGACAGTAAAAATCAATTCTTTTGGATTTGTTTTAAACAGTCTACAAGCAGAATGGGAACTAGTGATTAAAAAATTAATGTAATCTTTCCCATGGGCTTAATGTTTTCCAGGAATAAATTTGTGAAGCCGAAGAAGGACTCTGTCACTAGCAATTATTTTCTGTGATTTAAGCTTTCAGCAGTGTCTTTGATGTTATACAGACTTAAGTGGAAAATGACTCTCAATTTATTGATGTTTCTATTGTGTTATCTTTATTTAGGGACAGATTCTGTCATTCCAATAAAAAATTATGGAGTGCTTTAATCTGCTAAGAGGTGTGCTGAGAGACCAGTGGGATTGCCTGAACATTGATCCTTTTGCGAGCTGTGCTAGTAAATCAGCAGAGCCAGCAAAGACTAAATCATATATCTCTGGGTGAGGTATTTAATAAAACAGTAGTCTGTATTGGCTTCCACTGACGTGACAATTTCAGAAGGAATACCTGAACTATTAAAAATGCATAATTTTTAAAATGCCTAAGTTTAAAAATGCGTATCTTTTCTAATGCTTTCAATAATTGTCAAAACCTGTAGGTTTAAAATTATGACTTAATTGTTTTTTAAAAATATGCATATGACAATATTGTGAAAAAATAATACCCTCAGACTGTTCTCTGCAGCAAACCAGGTGAGCTGGAACATTTCTGGCAACATCCTTCCTAGGCGATTTCATCAGGAAATACTCGAAATCACAGACTAGAGGCCACTGACCTGCGAGTGCCAGGCAGCAATCTGAAATAAATGGGTGTCTGCAAATCCCCCAGTCCATGAGTGCTGATCCCGGCACCAGGAGAGGCTCTGGTGGATCTGCCGGCAGAGGAAAGGGGTGTTAAGCTGTACCCGTGGGTTCCCCCGGCCAGGCGGGAGCCGAGGGCAGCAATCATGGGAGGCACCACGGCAGGGGTAGCCCTTCCTTACCATCCTTCTCTTCTGCATTTGTGGTGGCTCTGAGGCTACTTTGGTCCCTGGGAGGGGTAGAGAAGTTCCCAAGTTCTGCCCACATCCTGCCTGTCCCTGCCTGTTTACTTGCAGGGCTGTAGCCTGCAGGAAAAGCATTCCTAAAGGCAATCCTCTGCTGCAGGACAGAGCTCAGGAATAAGGTAGGTCTTAACGTGGCTCAGAGACACATGGAGGGAAAAATACTTCTCCCCCCTCTCATTCTTTTCCTAAAATGAGCAATGGGATGGTATAATCCATTCCTAGATTAAATCTCTGAATTTCCTCTAGAGATGTTCCGTTTGCTGTGAGATTCACACTATGCAAAGGCAATGCTCCTATTTATAACTTGTGGCTGAAGAGAAGTCTCTCATTAAGTAGAATCATCTTAGAGTAACTGTTGAATGGGTTTCACTGCTTTGATAAGATTTATTTTAAGAGCTTGTCCTCTGCACAAAGGTGGGTCAGCCTCAGCATCAGGGTCTGTGTGGTTTTATTCCTGCTTTGCACTTGTGTGTGCCCCTTGGAGTTTGGGTTTGCTTTTTTTTTTTTTTTGGTAGTTGTTGGTTTTGTTTTCATTTTTTCTTTTTGATTTACGCTAATAGAGTTGCAGCTGCACATCAGGATGGAGCCAGGCTCTGAGATATGAGAGATTTGCTGTGACAAAGAAATAATTGGTTCCTGCAATTTGGAATCTGATGAAACTGAAGTGTGTTAAGGTTGAATACTTAGCCTGCTCTTGCATGATCTTTCCAATAACTTATGTTCCTTTGAAGTCACTTCATTGTCCTGACTTTCCTGGGCTTGAATTGTTGCCAGTGAAACTGAGTCCTCCTGGTGTAATTCATAGGCAGGAGTCATAAAGCTGACACTCTTGCACATCGGTATGTGGGGAAGAAATCTTTTTGCCCCTAGGATGTTATTAGGAACAAGATGACAACTTGTGAATATTTTCCAGGTATCATAATGCTTTAATATATTGGAATGTTGAATAACATCAGTGATAACATCACAGCTATGTGTGACATAGTATTTCTCTTGCCCTGAATTGCAACTCTGTTCTAGCTTATGGTAGACATCAAAAGCTTTGATGCTGAAAATTTTATTATAGATTTTAATATTATTTATGTCTTTTAGTACTTTGAGCCTTACAAGGACGTTACCTATGAAGTACACAAAAACAGGGAAAACAGTGGTCTTATGAATATCCAGTGGCATTCCTGTGGATATAACTGAATACTTTAGAAAAGCAATAGACTGGCTTTTATGTAGCATCCCAAAGCAAATCTTCTGGAAAAAAAATGTAACCGTCTCTGAAGGATTTAGTTGTGCATTTTGTTTTGTTTTCCATGGTGAAGTTTTCATAAATAGTGAAGTTACGGGCGAGGTGGACAAGCTGCTTCATGTGAATAAATGAATCAATACATCAAACTAATGCAGTGGTGTGGAAAAGCAAGAAGTGGCCTATTGACAGTGAGAAGAGACTTGAGGGGTGTGAGGGTGGATATGCTTTTCAATTTACTGGAATAAACATTTTTCCAAAGACTTCACTAGCCGAAGTTCAGTATAAAGCCTGAAGACCTGCATTATGCTCTCAATCTTTTGTTTCTTACACCTCAGAGGGAAATAAAATTCTGCCTTCTCAAATGGGGGACCAAATGTGAGGTGATAGTGCTGTTCTCTCTCAGACTTGCGAGTCAAAGCTATGGTTCATGTGGATGGGGGCACCAAAGAGAACAGTTAAGCCCACACCAGTCTTCTGCTCAGAAGCTTGATCCAGTACAGGGAACCAGCAGCTCTCTCATCTGCCTCACAAAGACATTTCAAGGGTGGGGGGAATCCTTCTCAACAGATAAACATCAAACCTGGCTATTGTACTGTGTGGTGCCAGTCGTACAGAGAAGACTGTGCCACTGAAAGGCATCATTTATGTGAGATGAATTAAGTACAGTGGCTCTCCAAAGCTTTCATACCCCATGTAGTGTTGAAATTTGGTAGCTTTACAGCACTTGCTAGTAAGTAAATGCAGCAAGACCAGAATTCTCATGCAGTAAATCATAGAATCACCGAGTGGTTTGGGTTTGAAACAACCTTAAAGATCCTCTAGTTCCAACCCCCTGCCATGGACTGGGACACCTTCCACAAGACCAGGTTGCTCAAACTCCCATCCAAGCTGGAGCACTTCCAGGGATGGGGCAGCCACAGCATTTCTGGGCAACCTGTGCCAGGGCCTCACCACCCTCACAGGGAAGAATATCTTCCTAATATCTGATCTAAATCTACCCTCCTTCAGCTCAAAGCCATTCCCCCTTGTCCTGTGATTACATGCCTTTATAAAACTTTATCTCTCTGGGTCTAGAAAATTAGGGTTCTTACAGATTATTTCCTTTCTTATCCCCTTAATAGTGTTGGGGCATACACCAGGTGTTGCTCTAAGTGTAATTCTCTCAGATATCCGACTTGCCTGAGAGATGTTAAGTATTTGTGCTGGCATGGCATTTCTCTGGAAGTGAATGCCACCGTTCAGCAGTTTAGATTTAAGCCTGCTGAATTTTTGAAAGAAAATTCCTTCCCTGAATTTGGGAATAACCCCAGCAACCCACATGCCGTGCATATCAAGTGGAAGAGGGGGTTTGGAAGCTGAATTGCATCAAAAAGCCTGGAAGTTGGATACGTAGATAACGGCTGAAAAATGTGCTTTCTTACATAGCTTTGAAAGTGTTTCCCACTAAAAATACAGTGGGTGCAGTTGCTATAGCTACCAGTAGGGTTTTGTGCAGAGCTTCGTGAGGTACTTGCTCTGTAGTTGTACAAGTTTTTCTCAGTTTGAGGATTCAGTATCACCTTGTGTTTAGTTTTTCTCCATTTAAGCAGGCACTGTTAAGCACCAGCTGTGTTTATGGTTTCTGCACAGAGTAGAAAAGGGCAAGGATCTTGAAAATTTTTATTTTCTTTTTCTCTTTATTGTGCAAGTGAAACATTGCTGATGTAGGTGAGCTAGTGTGATATTTAATTTCTTACTTATTTGTCTGTTTGGGATTTTTTTTAGGCCAAGAAACAGCTAATAGCATTGTGGACTTTCATGTTTACCTTAGCACAGAAAAAAATAAAATTCTTTCATGATTAACCACCAGTCAAGCAACTTGTTCTGGGCCCTAGAAGAGAGGGAAAAGTTTCAGATTAAAACATTACACTGCAAACAGAAGATGAATGTATTCATTCTGGAGATCAAGTGCATCAGGCAATGGTAGCTGAGCACTCCAACAGCTTTCTAGTCCTGGTGAGAGAATATTCTGTCTCATAAATCAAAACCGATAGTTCTACAGATCAGGAAAAGTACTGCAGCTTTTAACAAGGTATAGATGATATACTGGGATTGTTAAGAATAATTTTTGACTTATCTTGGCCAGGAGGTTAGACTGCATGTTACTGTCTCTTTCAGCTGTACTAATCTATAAATAAGTGTTGTTCTTTGAATATATCAACATGAATATAACAAACTTTCATACACAAAATTAGGTCTCATGTATCTATGAAAAACAAGTTGTAACACTTGTTTTATCTGTTGAAGAACAGGCTGTCAGTCTTGCTAACAAAAGCAAAACAGCAAAACTAACACAATCACATCCTTTTCTTTTCTTTTCTTTTTTTTTTTAATTTGGCAACAGATAGATTAAAACAGTTACTCTTCAGACGACAGCTGTGTTCGAGATATTTGCTTATCTGTATATGATGTCAATTCATGTGCATGTCTGCCCATGGCAATGTATTAGTACTTTGGTATTTTCCTTGGCACGAAAATGAAAAGAAAGCAAAGTACCTTCTTGCTCCTGAGTGGAGCAGGAAATCTAGTGCCAAAAGAGATGTAGAAAGGCCAAGCTGCTCAGGGTCTTTTTGTACCCTTTATTTTCCTGGTGAGGGCTTCCGAGCCTCCGTGCAGTCAGTGAGAGCAAAGCATCTCTGGCATTTGGGACAGTTGAACATCAGGGCTGGCTTCATCCAACCCAATTCACGGATAGAGAAAACTCAGAGTGAAGTTTAACTCTTTAGGCAATCCAGGGGGACCCCATCATTTCGGTTCCCATATCCATTATAATTCAACCAGAAACTAGACTAAACTCTGCACACAATGTTCTTTAGTTCTCCCTGTGGAAAGTATGCTAAAGTTCAGAAAGACATTGCTTTTCTTAGCTTGATTTTGGTTCTTCCCAAACCTGCTTTTCTTGGGCAATTTCAACATTCAGGGAGGGGGATCTGTTTAGAAATCAAGATGTGCTTCTTCTGTTCCCCATTAGGCGAAGAGTTTGTACTCAAGTCTATTCATCCTCTGCCTCTGAACTTGATAAAGTTTCCTATCATTACCTTTACATTCTTTAGCTGTTGCTGCTTTTAGCTGACTTTCTTATGTCACCTTGACCAGACAGACATCTGCTGAAATATTGGTATCTTTTCGGACACCAATATCTAAAACTTTGCTCTTTGTCTAAGCTTCTTTTATTGTGCCTGGGGAACATAAACACTTCTTGTGAGTAGTGAATTTATTTCACTCTTCCTCATGAGAAAGAGATAAAATCAATCTGGGTATGGATTTTTTCTTTCTTTTCTTTTTTTTTTCCCTCTTCATGAACTGGAAAGGAGCTTAAGTACAAAACCACATAAAATGTTAGTTAGACACCTACAGCCTAAACTTAAATGAGATAAATCCCAGCCAGAGCTCTGCTATGCCTTAAGAAAAAGAGTGTAGTGTGAGACTATTTGAAACTAAGCTTTACAGTCCAGGAAGCCACAGATTTAATTTCTTTTAAGTTCTAGCACTGCTGTCTAAGTAGGTACTTCTTCCCCATTTCTACAGATTTTCCATGTCCTTTCTCCTGCACCAAATTTTCCAATATTGCTTTTGTTATTATTTTCCTGAAAACACTCCATGTCCTTATCAATTTGAAAATATCCTCTCCCCAACTACCTAGTAAAATCTTTGATATCTAATTTTACCTACCCAAGAGCTCCCTCTAATTTTACCTACCCAAGAGCTCCCTCTTCTTTTAAGGTAAAAATTCAAGATATTGCATATGAAGAGGTTGGGAAAAGGGAATTAAATAATTTTTGGAGTTTCAGGTCTTTTAAAAACATCTTGAGGCACTTCTTCCTACAGTTAATGGTGGAAATTTTAAATATGAAGAAATAAGAATGTTGGGAAGACCTGAGTGTGATGTTATTTCATGTTTCCTTCATGTGATCTGAATACTCCTATTTTTCTTTCATGGCTCATTCCCTTTTGTTTTCTCTTTTTCCACTGCTGTTTCTGAAACTTGCATGAAGAATGAAAAGGAAGGAAGCAGAGTGGAGAGGATGGGACAGGATGAGAGCTGAAATGGCTCAAAACCCTTCCAGCCAACGTCAGGATTATTGATCTGACACTGTCCCACCCCTTGCCTTAAGCACAGACAGGCAGACCCAGCTGTGGTTCAGGGGCAGCTGCACATCTCTTACCAGCTCCTGAGTGACAGCCCTCTCACCTGTCAGCTGCCTGGTGTGAGAGCTGTGTATGGGCTGTAGAGCACAAGCTTTGGTATCTTATCCTTTCTGTGTGAGTGACAGTGGTGAAGAGAGTCCTTCCTGTTACAAAAAAGGGATAACTTACATGTTTTCTCCAGCTATATCTTCTCCCATTTAATTTACAGCTGTCAGACCCTTATTTTCTGTACTTCTCTTCAGTGCATTCTTGATCATCTTCTGTTTTCATAGAACCACAGAATGGTTTGGGTTGGAAGGGACTTTCAAGATCACCTAGTCCTGACCTCCCTGCCATGGGCAGGGATGCCTTCCGCTAGACCAGCCTGCTCAAAGCCCCATCCAACCTGGCCTTGAACATTTCCAGGGATAGGATATCCACAACTTCTCTGGGCAGCCTGTGCCAGTGCCTCACCTCTTTCTTCATAGTAAAGAATTTCTCCCTAATATCCAATCTGAACTTTCCCTCTGTCAGTTTAAAGCCATTATCCCTTGTTCTATCACTGCATTATCTTTGACAAAAGCCCTCTTTCAGCTCTCCTGTAGCCCCTTTAGGTACTGGAAGGGTGCTCTAATGTCTTCCTAGAGCCTTCTCTTTTATCTCAGCCTTTCCTCACAGGAGAGGTTCTCCATCCCTCTAATCCCTTCTGTAGCCTCCTCTGGACTTGCTTCAACAGCTCAAAGTCCTTCCAGTGTTGCTTTAGATTGGATCTCATGATAGTGGAGTAGAGGAGCAGAATCACCTTGGTCAACCTCCTGACCACACTGATTTTGATACAGACCAGGATATGGTTGAATTTTTGGGCTGCAAGTTCACATTGCTGTGTCACATCCATCGTCTCATCCACCAGCACCATCAATTCCTTCTCAGCAGGGCTGCTCTCGATCTGTTCATCCCATCTTAGTTTTCTATCTTACAGTGCTCGGGGCAGAAATGACAATAAAAGCGACAAGGCAGAACTTTCCTGCAGGTCTCCTTCTGCTGGGATCATGGTAAAATGGTGGAAGGATTCACAGTCAGTGATTTCCTGCGTGCCACATTCAGAAATTGAGAGGAGTAAAGTGTGTTTTATCTCAGTCTTGGGCTTAGGATCTCTGACACGTGATAAACTCTGCTACTTCTTGACTCCCCTGTGTTCCCCCTACCTGCATGCCCAATGCTGATGGTGGCCACAGTGCTGGGCACAGGTGGCTGAGACATCAAAGATCCAACTTGTCTTCACTCAAAACTGTCCTGAGCTGAGGCCATGTTCTTACTGCTTTCATTTTATAGGAGTCTGTTCATGGTGGAGACATCCACAATGCAGAACTTTGTGGTCAGAGGAGATAATTCTTCCTGTCTCCTCTTAGCTCAGCTCCTTTCATATGAAAGAGAAATCTTTCAGGTCAGAGTCAAAAAGAGACTGGAGGCAGTCACTTCTGAGATTTTCAGTCTCAAGTTCTCCATCCAACCACCCCACTCTGCAGACATCTAAGCTGGGTAAGATATTTAACCTTAGGTTTCTGCTGTTGGGGCTTCCAAGATTTGCCTCTGCCTTAAATAATTTGAGTTATACAATCATGAGAAATTAAAGTGGCAATCCTACATCGGTTCCAGTACCACTTTTTTTTTCAGGTTAGTTCCCAAAATGCTTTGTTACAAAGTCAACTAACTGTGATTTGCTTTCTACCCTGGGGCCCTGCTGCAACAAGGAGGTAAAAAATGGCCTGTTTCTAGAATACCTGGTGAAAAAGGGTTGCTTGCAATCTGTATGTCTGTTCAATTGTCCTTTTTCACTCTGGTGTTTTAAAAAAGAAATGGCCATGCTTGTTCTCAGTGGAGGAGAGCGTGGAGATACTCAGCTTGGGTGGAGTGGATACACAGTGGGAGGGCTGGGTACAGAGGGAAAGGTTCAGAGCTGAGGATGTAACCCTGATATCTGCACCTCCACAAGTAACGACAGATACCTCTTACCTTCATGGCCTTCATTCACAGATCCTTTGCTTTTGCTGGTGTGTTGGTGTCCACAGTAGAATTCCAGGTTTCATTACAAAGGCCAAGACCATGCAAATTAGACCATGGAAAGGCTTCGTAACACTAAATCTCTTAATCAAATGCACTTGTTGTTTCTGAACAAACTTGCATTACATTAGATATCCATCATCTTTTTGGAACACATGGAGGTGGAATTCACCCACACGGTGCAAGTAGGAGGCGTTCATGTTCCTGTATTTGGGAAATTTTCTGTTATTTGGATAGTTCAGCAGAAGTGTTGGGAGGTGGTAGGTGAGTGTGTGGTACATCTCCAATTAGCATGGCCCTGTTAATAACCCTGAGAGTTCCAGACAATGGGTATGAGCTCATTTCTGGAGTTTGTAGAGATTCTGGTTATCCAGGCCATTATCATAAGGCGTAGAGCAAGGAATGCAAAGCAATTCTTCCTTGCCCCAGTTAAGAGTTCTGGGAAATGTGTTCACCAGGCTTCTCTTTGTTAGAAAGTATGTTGCCTATTTTCCAAATAGATTTAGGCTGTTACCCCATCCCGATTCCTCGCTCCAGGTCTGCTGGCTAACTATATAAAGCCATGACATATGGGTCTTTTTACTGACATAATCCTCTACTGTACTAAAAAAGAAAATATTAAATTTCATTCCAAGAGCTGTAAGAACTTCCATGAGGATATAAAAAGCAGGAAATTGGCCCTGTAAGAGTGGAGTACTCTCATATTGAATAGCCTTCAGGGGCTCAGTGTTAAAGGCTTCTTCCTAATAGCTAATGTAGGTTGGAACAGCTCGGCCTCTGCCTGAGAGGAAATGGGATTTGTAGGAGTTTGCCAGTCCAGGTTACAGGGCTTAGGCCAAAGGACTGGTGTTCTGTGACCGTGTACAAAATCAACATGCTCTGTACATACTGCATTAAGGAGACTTTGTACACGCAGTACTGAGGAAAAATCTCAGGGTTTTCCACTCCACCACAAACTGTTCCTACCATGATGTTTCTGGACATCATTTTGCTCTTTGTCTTGCTTAGATCACACCTCCTTAATCTGGACACCCTGCAGGCAGAAGTGGCAGTTAATTTAAATGTATGAAGCTCTGAGAAGAATGTTATCTATTACCCCAAACAACCAGTGAGCCTCGGATTACCTGCAGGTGATGGATTTTCCATTTCCGGGACGTGTGTGTGCTGCAAACCCTGCTTCAGCAACAACATGAGAGACATTTCAGACTTATGCTAGGTTTAAAAGAAGCAGACAAAGAAGTATGGACAAAGTTTTCTAACCTAGCCTGGTGCAATACAGTCATTATCAGGATGGGTAAGCTGTGCACCTGCTACTGGAAAATGTAGTTTGGAGGGTGTGTTCCCCCAAGAGCATGCCTAAGTTATTACGTATCTAATAATATTATTGCATTAATATCTCAAAGATTCAGATGTATTTGCACCCAAAGGATGAGGCACTGCAGAGGCAGAATATGGATCAACATGTTTTGTAATTGACTTGCAATCTATGTGACTCGAATGACATACCTGAGAATCTTTCAGGGGTAGAAGAGGCTAGTGCAAATGAGATTATGACAAGTTAACTGACCTCTGAGTATCCTGTTCTGTTGCTATTTCCCTGGTCCATGCTAAAGAGGCACAGGCTACAGCTTTGCAAAGGAAAGTAAGTAAAAATTAAGGGGAAAAAATGATTCAAATAAAATGCAGCCCTGAGAGGCTACTTTGCTATAAAAAAAAAAGGCATCTAGAAGTATTGAACCAATGCTTCAGTTTCAAGTTCAAGATATTCTTCCTGCCTTTGCCAGTGAGTAAATAGACACTGTGAGAGAAGGTGTCAGTACAAGTGCTGCAGGTACCGGTGCCTGGTTCTTGGGCAAACTCTGTTTTCAGGCATTGTTTTCCCAAACCAGATATGCAAAGCTTTCCCTTATCAGCCGCTTCCCCTTATCAGCTCTTCTAATCCCTTCAGCCTCATGTGTACTCTGAGACACTTCCCATGGCTCTTTTCCTTGATAACTATTTCAGTCAGGCTAACCACGATACCTGAGCAATAGCGTTTTATTCAGAACCAGATGTAGAACTTCTTTTGAAATTCAAACTCCTTGTTAGCTGAAGTGAGAAGGGGTCACCACTTGGCTGGTCCATAAACACAGGTGTTCACAGGGTGCAGTGGAGGTTTTGTTTACAGTCTGGTCAATGATGCCAAAGCCAAAGAGAGAGTCTGTCACGCAGATTTTCATTGCAGGTTACTTTGGAGTTTTCTTAGACAATCTGTAGAAAGATTTCTAAGCTTGATATACAGGAGTACAATTTAAACCCAGAGTTACTTCCTCCGGGCAAAACACGGAGAAGTTACACTTGGGGATATTGCATCAAGGTTTCAGCCTGCAGACAATGCGTGGCTGCAGCAGGCAAAAATACACTGCAAAGTCCTTTTCTAGCAGTCAGGGTGTTCTAGAATAGCAGCATTTGGCAGACAACCAGTAGGGGCTTGTTTTAAAGAGTCTGTGGTAAATGCATTTGTGAGGGGTCCATTTGTGGAACGCATGATCCAAGCATAGGTTAAGGAGTCAAGAGTCGCTGAATTCTAAATCTGACCTTCTCTCAGGATTCCTTGTGTGTGCACATGCAGCACCACAGAGGTTAAAGGAACATTTCTCAGGCTGCAAATTAGGAAATGCTCATGTTGAGTTAATCCTTGGAGTGTGCTTTATGGCCCTGTAGGACTGTTGGTTGTGCTCCTTTTTAGGATATTTTTTCCCACTGAACTCCTGTTTTGTTCTGTCTCCCGGACAGGTACCTGCCGCTTAGGGAACAACTATTTATTATTTTTCCCCACCTAAATTATCGGTAAGGAATTTATTTCTCACACAATCAAACTTACTTCCAATTGCAGCAATATTAATCATTCAAGGACCCGGGCAGTTCCAGCACCAAGTACTTCAGGGCAGTAATAGAGTTCAGCTAAGGCAAACAAATCGATGGGATGGAATGGTCTGCTGATCTTTCCCACCACCCTATTTCATCTCCCATAAAGCTGACAGATTGCTTTGGCTCACATTCATGATAACCATTGCCCTGCATCGGATCATTTTTTTTAGGGACTGGGATAGAACTTGCTCTTGAGATGCGATGTAGCCCAGAGAAGCTGTGGGTCCCCCATCCCTGGAAGTGTTCAAGGCCAGGCTGGATGGGGCTCTGAGCAACCTGGGGTAGTGGAAGATGTCCCTGCCCATGGCAGGGGTTGGAATGAGATCATCATCAAGGTCCCTTCCAACCCAAACAATTCTGTGATTCTATCATTGCACATGAAGAGAAGAAACATCCCACCCCCTGCAGCCTCACCAGGAGACATTGAAGAGTTTTTTGGTAGCAAGGTGCATGAATGGCTTCATCCAACATACTGTGGGGCTGCTGACTGTCTCCTCCTGATTTCAGCAGACTTCGGATCAGTTGTAGTTGAAAAAAACATCTCAGGAACAGCTCTGGTGTTAGCAGAGAATTTTCTGCTCTATTGTTCACATGGGTTTTTAAACTACATCCACTGAAATCAGTGTCTTTTCATTAACTACAGTTGGCTTTGGATCAGGCCTGGGAAGATGCACATCTTCCAGAAATGCCACTGGATGATTTCTTTAAAAATCATTGAACAAAGATACACGACCGCATGGGATGATCAGCAGGGAAGAAAGTCCCATCTCTCTTTTATACGGTTGGCTTCCTGCTCATATCAGCAATAATTTAGATAATTAAATTGCTTAGTTAAGTAGTTGGAATAGGCACAATCAACAAGCTGACTCTACTAAGATGTCAGATGTATTAGTGTGCTGGGTTTTATATTTATTTTTCTTTTTTGTGTGTGTGTGAAAAGCTGTATAATTGGACACTGTCTTTTTCACCCCCGGCTAACCTCGTCTTCAGAAGAGCATACCAAAGACATTTAAAATCACATTATGAATGCCAGCATAGTTACAACATTTATATGGCATATGGTGATGTTCAGTGGCAGCAGACGAATGGATGAAATCAAGCACAATAATAGAATCAGCCCCCCTTGAATTTAACAGTAAGACAAACAGTTCAGTGGCATAATTTAGTAAAATGCAAGTAAGAGCTGGAATATTTTAATGAGATGTCTAAAGTACATAACTGGGCATACTTTTAACATTCAACTTTGATTTAGTGGTCTTTGTACTGTCTCTGTAGGATCTTTGAACTTTTGCTCGCATGAGGTAGAAACAGTTTTATTAAATTACACTCCTGAAACACTCGTCTTACTGTGACTCCAGGTTTATTTTGTTTTGCTTTATGAATATTTGCGGCTGAATCACTCCTCTGAAGAATGAAGGAGATCACAGAAAGTGTTCTTTGTTGTTCCATCTCTCACTCACGTGGATCTTGCTGTTGGTGGTGTCTCTCAAACCAGGACAGAAGAGCGGTCTCTGGAGAGGCTGAGATGAGGTATATCCAGTGCCAGTGCAAATTGCTTCTCCTAGAAGTGCTGTGAAGTTTTCTTCTCTGCCACATTCTTTGTCTGCCTCTTATTTTATTTTTTCAAGATGCCACTTCCAAACAAACAGTTTTGCTTCTCTTTTTCCGCAAAGGTTTTTCATCCATGTTCTCTGAATCGCAGTGTTGAGATGAGAAGTCCCAGTTCTCCTTTGTCTCTTTTTTTAAAAAATTGATGTTTTTGCCCTACATTCTCCAAAGAGTGTTTATTTATTGTCCAAAACTAGAGAGACCTTGCCATGGATTCTAACTGACCTAAAGCTCTATACTAACCCCCCCAAAAAGCCATTCTGAAGCTGAAAGTTATATAGAACTCGTGCCTATCTTTTGCATATTGTTTGTTCAGCTGTGCGATGGTATGAGTAGCTTTATGCTGTGCTTGTATTTTGAGTGTAGAGGGCTCACTCTAACATTTACTGACTTCTCAGCCGGGATGCTATTCCCACTTCATGTTTGCATGTAGCCAGAAGTATTCACTTCTTTTTTTCCCATTAAACTATTAAAAAAGGAGCCTCAGACACAGAGTCCACAGTTCAGTAATAAACTTGGACGTGATAGGATTTGTCAGTTCTTTTTGCAATATCCCTTAGTGCATCACAAGGGAATCCTAAAGTTATCTTTGTGAAATAAAAAGAAAATGGGAGGTATTTTTAAAAGATATACATTGACTTAGGCCTCTTAGAGCAAAATTATTCCCACATGATAGGCTGAACTAAAAATAATAGTAATAAAAAAAAAATCCGTGTTGGCCATTTGGAAATAGGGTCAACTATAGAGAATTTCTTAGTCTTGGATCACTCTGAAACCTAAACTGTCCCACTTTTGGCTCCTTTTTGACCATTTCTCCTGGAAAGGGAAATAAATAATGATCAGCTGCTGCAATTTCAAACTGGGCTCAGTCTCAAAGTGGATGACTGAGGTGGGAAAGAAACAAGTGTGGAAAAACCATTACTAAAAATATTTATTCCAACCTTTCTCCTAACATCCCTGAAGACTTCCTTGCCATGACATGAGTCCTGTTCATGTGAATGGGGCAATTTTCTCTCACTGGTACACTTGTACATAAAGTAGTTGCAAGTTAAGAGACTTGGTTCAATTCTTTGTGCTATAAAAGTGGATAAAATTATATATTTTGGCCTGAATGCAAGAATAATATTGAACCATAAATGTGTATTAAAGCCACCACAAGTTATGATTATAGATTTTAAGCAGATGTTCTGTTTTGATTTGTGGCTTATTTTTTGCCACTATTTTTAGCCTAAATGGCTGTTCTGAGACACCTTGCAGCATTCATAACGCAGAAATGAGTTCTTGAAGTGTTTTGGCACGGAGGGGAGAATAATGAGGCCTTAGAGACAGAGCCCTCAGGCCTGGCCATGGGGGAAGTCCTTCTGCTGGGGTGGAATCCCACATGTACCAAGTGAGCCCCATCCACTGAGCTGCATCCGCTGCTCGCAGAGCCAGAGTTGTTCTGCTGACTGACACCAGCTGGTGCTCTGCTCCTTTTATCCTGGCCTCATGTGGGTTAGCAGCTGGCCAGGACTGTTTTTAAGAATGTATTTATAAAACTTCACAGCCATGCAAGCCCAGACACAGAGAAAGGACGTTTTGAGCTCGGCACTGGAAGTGCAGGATGTCGCTTGGCAGATCTGGTTTCCCGGCTCTTGCTGCTGCCACAAACCTGCTGTCCCATCACTAGTACCCGAAAACAATGTTTCCTAAAAAAATCCAGGGGAGCAAAAACCTTGGGCTGAAGGGTCCCCTAGATATTTTAAGTAATGCCTGTTCTGATCCCTCTGCAGGCGGCTGCCTGATTGGTATTTCAATAACATAGTTATTTAGAAGGAAATTCTAACTCCTGTAGGGCACAGTGGTATTTTCATGCCTTTTTTACCCTGCAGCCTTTTCCAGCTGGCTCAAACCTGAACACCTCACTGTCTGGTAGGGACATCATCTGGCTGAGGTGTAAACTACAGCACCTGCTTGTGTCCTTTGTGTTTAGAGTTGGTACATGAATAAATATGATGATTTTTTAAATCTTTCTTGTATTTATGTTCCACTGCTGGCAGATACTTCCAAATTTTATTTGCAGTGAAGGGTTTGTTATGTGTATTGCTTTTCTCCTTGTCTGCATACGATACAGACTTCTGAAAATAGCCTGTATTTTATCTTTTGGAAAGAGCCTCTATTTTTTTGTGGGGATAAAGATTTATAGCGACATCTTGACAACTTCATAAGATTTTTCCCCTTTTTAATTTCCTAAACCAGCACAACATGCTGAGATACGTGGTAGAGATAGGCCCAACATCTGAGTGATCAAAATGGGTTTTGAACAAATGCTGACACCACCATTCTTTCTGTCTGTGATTCCCACAGAACCTTATTACTTTGAAAAGAAATATCCTAGAAGGCATAATCGACCCTACAGCAAGGAAGTACATCAGACAGTGTCCCCTTTATGACTTCTACCCAGCTATCAACAGTGAGAAGCAGACATGCATGTTAAAAGACTGAGAAGGCAGAACTTCCCCAAGAAAATGGACAAAGAAATAATTAGAACCATTAAAGATGAAAAGAGGGAATCAGGAGCTGGGAGAAGGTTTTTGAAAATAATGACCTAGGCAGTGAGAGCTGCAGAATGGAAGCTGGTTTCTCCCTTCCGGGTGTGCAAACAGTAGATCAAACTGCAATGACTTTATGATATTATAAAAAATAGTAAAACAAGAGCAATAAGAGATTTTTTTTTTAAAGTGTTGATCTAGTGTTAGAAAACACAGCTAAACTTTTAACAGCCCGGCAACTTTGCCTGACTTCTTATAATACCTTCTGACTTCAGTGACTCCACTCAAAGTCAACTCAAACTAAAGACCTTATATTGAAGATAACCCTGAGTTTTTGCATGTCTTTATGCTGAATAGTGGGAAGACATGTTTTGAAACTGCTGAGTTTACTCCTACGAAACAGGACCCATGGCAACATATATATAAATGAAAGCAGTGGTGTATTTTTAGCACTTGGCATTTTTGGGGCTCCAGAACTGAAAGCAGTGATGGGTGATGTGGCAACGGGTTGTGTGTGTGATTTGTAGTGGTTTGTATCTGGGCTCTGCGCTGTGTATCTCCTAATGATGAATGTGTGGGAGGGCCAGGTCAGGAATGGTTTCCACTCCAGTGCGCTGATTGTGTAGTTGGCAGTGGGCTCAATTAAAGTATAATAATCTGGTAATCTCTCTCCTGTTTCCATTCAGCTGCTTCACAGTGAATAGAGCCAGTGAACGAGTATAGCTTTTGAAAAGTAGGTGAACTCCTGCCTCTTTGTCTGAGCAGTTTATGTCTAGTCAAGTAAAATGACAGGCAGAAGAGGCGACTCTCCAAAACGTTGCTCTCATGACTTGCATCACTACTGCTGTTTGTGTTGCTGTGAGATAACACTTGCTCTTTATTTCCCCTCTCTAGGCTGCGTGTTGGATTTCCAGCAAGCTTCGCACCACGGAGAAAAGACGAGCTGATGTGAGAAAGGAGACACGGATATGTCCATGATGGGAAGATGCCGTGTGCCCCATCTCTTGGTTCTTCTTACGTTCGTGTTCAGCGGGGAGAGAACTGAGGCACAAAGAGCAGGTACGCCTTCAGTTTACTGCCGCTTCCCCTGGAGCTGCTGGGGCTCTCCCATGGCTGGGAAGCCATCAGTACTTGGAGGAAAACTATAAACAACCCAAGACAGTTACTGCTGGAAATACATTAAACAGACCTTAGGGATGGAGAAGGCTCAGGGATCAAGGCTGTGATTTACCTGGGGTCTCTTGTTCTGTGGCAGGCTTAGAAAGTTTAGCTCAGCTACCCACAGCAAGAGGAGCAGCTCACCACAGTTTGCTCTGGATGTGCTCCATCTACCCCGCACTGGCATGGTGATCACTTCTTCCATCGCCTCCTGTGGGTGTCAGATGAGACCTGGTAAATCTCCTGCCTGGCTGTGATTTTCCTGTGAGCTAAACAGGGCCAGGGCACTGTTCATACTCTCCCTTGATTCAAGATACTTGAAGAATGTGTTGATGTGGTGCTTAGGGACGTGGTTCAGTGATGGACTTAACAGTGTTGGATTAATGGTTGAACTTAATGATCTTAGAGGTCTTTTCCAACCTCAGTGACTCTAGGATTCTATGTTTCTCTACTGTCTAGGTGCTAGCATGGTCCTGGGCACAGCTTTTGGCCTGGGCTCGTGAACACTCTCCCCCAAACTCCACTGAATGCATTAGAGGATGTTGTAGCTGAGGGACTGTTCTTATAGGGCTCCTTGACAAGGACACGTTGGGTTTTGTGTGCTAGCAAGAAGAGTTGAGTTATCTGACATCAGTGATGCCACACATCAAATTTAAAATGGTTGTAGACCCACACAATTTTTTTATAAGAGCCCAAAGGCATTTTGAGATGGAGGTTTTCCATCTCTTTTTCTAGGAAAGCTGCTATTCTGCAGGCTTGGGTAATTTATAAGAAAGAAAAGGCTTTTTTAGACCTTCTTTCAGTTTAAGGAATAGCTGCTTTACAGCTTTATTATGTGATCTCTCTACGGTTTTTTGGATGAAGTTTAACAGGAATAAATACTTAGTAACCAAATAAAGTGAAATCTCACCTTTTTTTCTCTGCTTCTGGACCTGTCACAGGCAGAATATAGTGATGCCATTTATATGTTCATTCTGTGCTTACTTTAAATAATTTTGGGCTTATGGCTTGTTTGTGAACTATTTTTAAAGGAAATATTGCAAAACAGTTGGTTCAGTGTCTGAGTAGATAAACACAGCTCCTTGAATCATGCTCCCAGAGAGCATTTCTGCAATTACAAAACTGAAATTTTTCTTTCTATGAGTTATCTCCTATACTCCCTTAGCATGAACTGAATTGTTTCTGCCAGTAAAGAGTAATGTTATGGCATTCTTGGAAAACAATCAATTTTGTCCAGCAGTGGATATTAGAGTGCTAAAAATGCAGATTAATATTTACTAAAAGCATTTCTGCAGCATTTCATCTCACTGCCATCAGGTCTGTAAGCAAAGAATCACTAACTCCAAATATAAATGATCCTGAAAGACCATGTTTTTCTTCCCTGCAATAGTGCCTTGAATAGACATCACTTTTTAAACCTTTACTCCCCCTTGTTTTAAGGCTCATTGCCCTTGAACACAGACAGGATTCATTCTGTCTGTTCTGTTTGTTTTGAAATTGCAGTTGTCTCACCTGCTGAGAATCATTAAAATAAGTAACAGGAAGTTCTGTACCTTGTGGGTTTTGCTCTCTAGTTAGTCTCACCCAATTAACATTCTTCCAGCCAGAATAGATTATTATAATAATGAATTTAGGAAGGCAGCGAGGGTAAGTGTAGAATTCTTTCTTACCTTTTACTGATAATCTTTTATATTCTCCAAAAATCAAGCAGAACCACACTTGAGAGCCCAGCTGATATACACAGATGTAATGTACCTTACATGGCATAATATAAAATGATATAAACCATCATCTCCCCTCTCAGATTGCCTTTGAGAGAGTTTTTCCAGACAGACTTCTCTTGCTCTGGGGTTAGAGACAAACGCTCCCTTGCTCATAAAATGCCATCGCAGAACACAGTCCCACAGGAAGGTTTTGGTTGGGATGGAGTTAATTTTCCTCACAGTGGCTGTGCTTTGGATTTGTGCTGAAAACAGTGTTGATGACACAGGGATGTTTTTGTTACTGCTGAGCAGAGCTCATAGTGAGCCAAGGCCTTTTTTATTCCTCCTCACACCAGTCAGGAGGCTGGGGTGCACAAGAAATTGGGAAGGGACAGAGTCAGGACAGCTGCCCCCAGCTGACCAAAGGGATATCCCAAACCATATGATGTCATGCTCTGGAATAAAACCAGGGGGACACTTGGCTGGAGACTCCTGCTCAGGGACTGTCTGTGAGTCAGTCAGTGGTGAGCCACTCTTTTCATTTGCATCACTCCTCTTTCTTGGGTTTTATTTACATCTGTTATTTTGCTTTTCATTACAACTTCTTCTTTCTCTTATTGTATTTTATTGTATTTTATTTCAATTATTAAACTTTCTTCTCTCGACCCACTTTTACCTTTCCAATTCTCTTCCCCTCAGTCCTGCTGAGGGCCGTGAGTGAGGGGCTGTGTGGTGCTTAGTTGCCGGCTGGAGTTAAACCACAACAACAGGTTGTTTCCAAAGAGATCCCACGTGGATGGGCTGATTCCCGTGTGATCCCAGTCCTGTGTCCATAGATTGTTCCCATGGGCCCTGCACCTGGAATGTGCTGGGATGTGCTCTGCTACAGAAGTCAACACGGCGGCAGGTGATGATGCTCATTTCTCATCACCTGCCACACTCAAAGTGAGCATTCAATCACTCTCATGGTCATTGTCCAACACCATGAGCACTGACCTACTCTTTTACTCTTCTCTGAAGGCAAATCCTCTCCATGTAGCTGAGCTACCCTCTCCCTCCTGTCCAGTGCAGTGGCTGTTCTGGAATTCTTCCATTCCAGGCAGGGTCACAACCCTAGGATGAACAAAAGAACCAGAGCTAATTTATGTCAAAATTTGCATGTGGGAGAAGACTTTTTGACCTTCCTATAGGTTCAAATGCTGGAATTCAGTAGGAAGTATGTCATTTTACCACTGGTTCAAACATGCAGTTGTACTTTGTGAGACAACATGAGACAAGAACTGCTGGAGAAGTAATGGTCGGTGGCTGTGACCAAACTGACTTTGTAGAGCAGCTTTCAGTCTTAAAACTCATAATTTATTAGGGATTATGGTCTATAATACTGGTTTAGAGAAACATATGTATTTATATGCACATTTTGTCCAGCTGGGGCATTATCTTGAAAAATTTTGGGCATCTCTGGGACTTTTAGGGATCTACTGCTTCCTTACTTGCATGTATCCAGAAGCAACTAAAAAACATCTCCTGAGAGATCTACATTATTTGGCCAATGTCCAACAAATGACAGTCTGGACTGATAGACCAAACAAGTTGCAATTAAAACGCATTTGTGTTTTGGATTACACAGGCCTCACATTGAAAATACCATGGTTGGAGGCAAAGGGATGGTTGTGAGTATAAGTGAACTTTTCCCTTACAAGGCAGCTGCCCTTTGTTGTTGAGGAACACATCCCAAAATTCAGTTAGTCATCCTTTAGTCAGTAGTCATGGCAGAAAGCCTCAAAATTGAAATAATCTTGTTATAGACTTGCTACATCAACATATCACACTGGGCAAAAGAACTGCTTCCAGCTAAATATAAATGAATTACAACATTAATGCAAGCGGGAACACAAAAGCTTCACTAGTCAGGGTCAGGATGGGCATAGGCAAGGGCAGGACTCTTGATCTGTCCAGGTCATTTCAGAGCATTGCCTGAGCAAAGGCACTGCAATGAAGTCAGAGAAAAAGAGCTTCATGTGCATGCAGGGGCTGTAGATGAAGGACTGAGCAGAGGTAGTTAGAAGCAAAGGAAGGGAAAGGGTTTGCATTTCAAAGCGAACTGTGTGCTGATCAGTAGATGTCCTGAAACAGATGAGGTGAATCACAAGGAAGAAAGGCTGAGAATCTGCTCTTCCTCTGCAGGATAGGGAGAGGATTTGCTGCCTCCTCCAAACTGCTCACTAGGGAGCTGTGTCTAGTGAATATTTGTATGTCTGGTGCTCCGTGTTCATCTCCCCTTAACAATGTTTTCTGCCACTCCTGCAGGTTGCAAAAGTGTTCACTACGACCTTGTCTTCCTCTTGGATGCCTCCTCCAGCGTTGGAAAAGAAGATTTTGAGAAAGTTCGTCAGTGGGTGTCTAATTTGGTGGAAACTTTTGAGATTGGCCCGGACAAAACCCGTGTAGGTGTGGTGCGATACAGTGATCATCCAACCACAGAGTTCGACCTGGGAAAGTACAAAACCCGTGAGGACATCAAAGAGGCTGCACGAAAGATTCAGTATTATGGGGGTAACACGAACACTGGAGATGCTCTCAGGTATATCACCACCTACAGTTTTTCCAAAGAAGCTGGTGGGAGACTTAGTGATCGAACTGTTAAAAAAGTGGCTATCCTTTTGACTGATGGAAGGAGCCAGGATTTTGTCTTGGATCCAGCCACTGCAGCCCATCAGGCTGGGATTAGGATTTTTGCTGTGGGTGTTGGAGAAGCCTTAAAAGAGGAACTCGATGAGATTGCTTCAGAGCCCAAGTCTGCTCATGTGTTTCATGTCTCTGATTACAACGCCATCGATAAAATTCGGGGGAAGCTGAGGAGGCGTCTCTGTGAGAGTAAGTAGAACACCCCATTCTGCAGAATTAAAATAGGTTCATTTAGCATATAGCTATGAAAAGCTGTGATTGTTTTCTTTCATGCTTATACTTCTTTATTTTCCTGTCTTCCACTCAGTTCCACTCAGTAAGAGATCCCTGTTCAAGGCCAGGTTGGGTGGAGCTTTGAGCAACCTGATCTAGTGGAAGTTGTACCTGCTTATGGCAGGGATTTGGAATTAGGTGATCTTCAAGGTCCCTTCCAACCCAAACTATTCTCTGATGTTATGATTCTATGATTTTACTACAGATGTGATGGGTCTTTCTCCCGAGTCAGTTATGGGTCATCTTCCAGAGCAAACTGTGAATTGCCTTTTGATTCCAATGTAGTTCAATTACTTTATAATAATTTGGACTACTGAATATGAATAGTGACGTCTTATTTTTACCCAGATTTTGGTTTATTTTGTATAGGACATGCCCCCCTCCCCTTATTTTCTGGCATTGTACTGTGAAAAGAATGCTGTGGATGCTGCTGGGAATGATCCTTAAGGAAGCAGAGATGTTTGTGTTTTTCTGCCTTTCAGCATCTCAACTCTACTGACAGCTGGTGTTCTGTAGTGCTCCGGCTGCCAACAGCATAAGCACTGGTGATGTCTTGAATGACTGTTAATGGAGAAAAGTGTGGGGGCTTTTCACTGAATAAATGACCCTGATTTTCCAGCTCCTTGGTGAAGAGGATGGGAATGGAATTGTGGCTGGTATCTCCCAGCACTTTAACAGGAACAGCAATCACACAGCCTGTTCTCCTTCCACCACTGATAAATCACTCTTGTTCTTAGTGACTACATGAAAGCTGCCTGGTTTTGCTGCTTTTTGCAGTGTGTGTTGTGGTTACTGTGAACAGGCCTCGTAGCTGATGTTGTGAAGATCTGTTTGAATTCTGTGACCTCCGTTTGTAAGAAAAAGTTCTGGGCTTATGTAGCGTCCTTAAAGAATGACAAGCACGAGCAGGCAGGGTCTAGTTGACATTGCCCAGCAATATCAAGATGTGACTGTTTTTTTAGTCAGAACATAAATGGGTAATGGATGGTGTAATCCCAATACAAATTGAAGTCATGGGGAATAATGACTGTAAGCTATGCAGACTGAAGGAGCTTGGGATTTTTCTGTGAAAATCTTATGTAATCATACACACAATTGGGCTGTAATGGAGAAGGGTAAACCTTTATGGTTGGCACACTTGACCAGCTCAAATAACTTCCTGCTGCAGCTGCTGAACTCCAAAAATGTGATTTTCCTTTGGAACTCTATTACTTTTTTTTTCCAAAGCAAGTGTTTTCTCTGCTTTGTACCTGGGTCATCATTTGTTATCTACTCAAAAAATCCTTTACCTGCCTGTCAGAGTATAATACCACCTGTCTGTGGCTTTCTGAGCCCATCCTGTGTCCACACGTGCCAGCATAACACTTCTCATTCGACTGCAAAGGACCACTGGGAGCATCCTTCATCCTGATGATGAGAGTCGCTCTCCAAGGTGTTTGCTTCTACCTGCACTAGTGAGCTCAGTAAGAAATGAGGGCTGTGGTCAGTTCATCACATGCTTCAGCTGCTCCTTCCTTCTCAGCGGGAGGACTCCTCACACTCTTTCCCTGCTCTGACATGAGCTCCTCCCTCCATGTGTCCACAGGTCCTGCCAGGAGTTTGCTCTAGCATGGGCTGGGTCGCAACCTCCTTCAGGCATCCACCTGCTCTGGCGTGGGGTCCTCCCTAGGCTGCAGGTGGATTTCTGCTCCCCCATGGCCCCATGGACTGCAGGGGTGCAGCTGCCTCACCATGGGCTGCACTGGAGCTGCAGGGGAATTTCTGCTCTGGCACCTGGAGCATCTCCTGCCCCTACTTCTGCACTGAGCTCTGTGTCCGCTCAGCTATTTCTCTCATATATTCTCACCTCTGACTGCAATTTCTCCTACATAGAAACTTCTCCCCCTTAAATACACTATCCTAAAGTCTTCCCTAAATCTTTTCTTCCTACATCTAAAACAGGGAAAGTGCTCTTTGGCAAGAATCAGTGTTATCATACTTATTTAATTTACTGCTTTGCATGCAGAAAGCATTTGAGAGACATGTTTAGGTCAGGTCTAAAAAACCATGAAAATCTTGCTGAAACAGAGGATGAGGTACTGACAGCACCTCCAGCAGAAATACTATGGTAGAGATCAGTTAATTTTTTGTTACCTGCATGTGTGAGGTAGAACTGTTTGGGAGGGTAAGAGAATGGAGGTAGAGAACAGGACCAAGTGATTTCTTGTGCATGTACCACTTTTAAATTCTATGTTAATACAGTAGGAACAGGAAAGGAGTTCATTGTGATGGCTGGACCTTCTACATATTTAGAGTGTCAAACTTTTAACAGCTGTTGCAGTTAACTTTCAGTGGTTTTAATGACAGCACTGCATGAAACACGAACATACAAACCACAGGGTGGGTGGAAAACGTGACCAGGGCATATGCCAAGCTGCTGTTTATTTTGTGCACATTCTGAGACAAAAGCATATATTGCCACAGCCAAGCTAGGGTTTTAATAAACATAATCCCTTGTGAGCTCCAGGGAGACATCAGTCAAAGGGTGGAAATGGGAGGAAGTTTTTTTTGTACTGACCACTGATGGGTCCTCCAGTCCTGTTACTTCCACTGAAATGGGAAGGGTCGTACAGTGTTGCAAATGCTGGATTTCACGCCAGCAGCTGTTCAGAATCGCTTGTCTCAGGTCTCCCTGGACATCTGGCCTAGACTGCGCCATTCCATCTTGCTATATTTGACTGAATTTATTGCTAAGAACATTGCTAAGAGTCATTGAGTGCATTAATAGCATTTTAGCTTTCATTTGATCTTGTGGCAGTAAGCATAGCATAATCGAAAAATAACACGTCTGCTCAGTAGGACATCGCGGCAGGGGGAGATATTTTTGCCACGCATCTCCATTACACTCTGGACTATCATTGGCAGGCACGAATGGGTGATGCTTTCACAGGAAAGCAGGAGAGATACATGCTGCTAAAAATTCCAAAGATGCTACATGCTGCCTAAATACAGTTCCTGCTTATATGTTGTAGGGATAACAACAGGCATCTATGGAATATTTAAAAATATACTAGACCAAAGGACTGTCATCACATGAATCTCAAATGCTTTGCAAACAGAAGGAGATGAGGCTGAATTGTTTCAGAAATGACTTGGTACCGATGGTTTGCCTTTGATATCAGTTGATTGAGTGAGGCCTGTGATAAGATGTCAAAAGCAGTCAAATGACCAGATGATTCACAACCTTATATTTCTATTTTTACACATCTTTTTTGACTTTGGGTAGCATATGAAGTGCATAAAACATAAGACATCTGCTACCATTGCTCTGTTACTGATGATGAAGGACTTCAAGCCTTCAAGGCAACACCTTGAATGCCTGTCAAAAGAATAGTCTGAAAGCTTCAGAAATGTCTTCTTCTGAGGTTGTCTTTGCCCAGGTTCACGATATATTCACAGAAGAACAGCAAACTGTTTCTTCTTGGCCTTCAGTGTTAAAAATACCTCATGCCCAGTGACCACGACAAAGGGTAGGCATCTGAATTGCCATATCTTGACTGACACCTCCTAGGAGGCTTATCAGTACAGTCAAATCTCACAAAAATACTGAAATATGGGAACATATCAACACCTAAGGGTATATTCCAAATTTTGGTGCTTCAGAAGATGTCCAGATTAAGTGCAGGTACTAAAAACTTGACCATCACCTGAAAATCTAGTGACTTTCAGATGGCTTGGGAAGTCTGTTAAAAGCTGAGCAGACAACTGCTGCTTTTTAAAAAGCTGCAGCTGGGCAGTGACCCAGCTGATGTCACCTCTGATATGTCCTGCTGCTTCTTGATGCTCTACTCCCACAGCTGCAGTGGTGCCTTTCCCAAACTCTGTAACATCTCTAACTTCTAGCAATCACTAGTGTTACAGATGACAGGATCACTCATCCTTTCATCACCATATTTGCTGGCTAATTGCAGTGTCCTGTGAAGGCATAAAAGATCTGTGACAGAATTTCCAACTGATTTATCCTTTGCTTGAAATGAAAGGAAAAAAAAAGACTTTTCATGGATGTGAGGAGACAAAATATTTATTTAGTGGTGGTCTTCTGACATTTAGTTGAAGGACGGTCTAATATCTTTTGGCTCCAGGAAGCACAGCAGAGGTATTCAGATATTCTTTTTCTCTTACAGAATGTTTTATTTTCAAATCAAATGTCTGAAACTTTCAGATCTAATTTTCCACTTGGTCTAGTCATCACCAGCTTAGAGAGAAATGGTTCCAGGGCTGGTTTCTGGCAGGCAGCCTTGGACTCTGGGAATGAGCTGTGGCTGCTGGTTGTCCCTCAGTTCCTCCACAGATCATGCAGAAGTGACTGTTTTCCCAGATCACAACTACAGTTCTGGCACTGCGTAATCTCCACATCATTTAAATGTTGCGTGTCCAAAGAAGGGCATGAAAGCTGGTGAAGGGTCTTGAGCAGAAGTCCTCTGAGTAGTGGCTGAGGGAGCTGGGAGTGTTTAGCCTGGAGAAAAGAAGGCTGAGGAGGAATCTTATCACTCTCTACAACTCCCTGAGAAGAGGGTGTAGGCACGTGGGGATTGGTCTGCTCTTCCAGGTAACAAGCAACAGGACAAGAGGAAATGGCCTCAAGATTCACCAGGGGAGGTTTAGATTGGATATTAAGAAAAATTTCTTCACTGAAAGGATTGTCAAGCAGTGGAAGAGGCTGCCCAGGGAAGTGGTGGAGTCACCATCCCTGGAGGTATTTAAAAGATGTGTAGCGTGACACTTTGGGACATGGTTTATTGGTGGACCTGGCAGTGCTTGATTAATGGTTGGACTCAATGTTCTTATCAGTCTTTTCTAACCTAAACAATTATATGATTTTCCATAAATTCCTATTTTGCTTGGTACTCTGAAATGAATAGGTTTATGTTGAGATTTGCAAGGGTGCTGTTTTATGATCAGCCCCACTTCTGGAAAGGGCAATCTTATTCTTCATAACTTCCTTCTTCCAGCTGGCAGCACATGCATTTGTGTGGCCCCACCATGAACTACAGCAGGGAGCCAATGAATATTTTTGTTTTCTTTCCCAGATTAGTTTTTACTCAGATTTAGTTCACCATGCTGTCCCAGGGCAGGAACTGGCACAAGGTGAGAACAGCTAACTAGGAGGAGAAGACGTGGATTGTGTCCTTTGGTGCAGTGCTAGGTCATAGCAGCTTGATGAGCATTAGTTAAGGACTTCAGAAAACTGAGGAAAATCCTTCATGTGCTCCCAATGCAAACGTGAGCCTGTGCTCTGCTGTTCTCTGGTTTAAGTGTGCATAAAGTGGATTGCTAGGCAGGTTTTTCCCATTCAAACTTCACTTCTAGGCTTCAGCACAACCTGCTTGCCTTGAATAAACAGCTTGCTTAACAAAAATAATCCCGCTGCAGATGGATCCTCTTCCATTTTCCTCAAACAGGCTTTCCAGTACATGAAATTGTTGCAGTTTTACTACAGCCTCAGCTCCTGTTTGCTCGGGGAGGGATGGCCGAGTTCTGCCTCCTCAGACATGCTGTGTCTGGCTGGGAGCATCTTGCTGGGAGTTGTTGGTAGGAGGGATGAGCAAGCTTGCCACCACCTTCACTTAGACGCAGACTGTCTGTCAGTGCCTCCAGGCAGCACTTTGATATTTCTGCGCACCTGGGTAGCTTCTCTCCTCCAGAACGGATGTTAGCTCTGTTAGAGTTTCAGAAAGTGATTTATTGATTTATTTTCCTTCCTTTGTACATTGGGAAAAGCAATGTCTTATACATTGCCTTCAGATGATGAGGATATTTCAGCATCTGTGGCCTGATTTCTTCTTTGGTGAAGGAGAAAAGATATGAATCCAAACGTCATCCAAAAACCAGAGTTTTAGAAAGAAGTCTGTGACAGAAAATGGTTTTACTTCTTTTCCTTGATGCAGTTTGTGAGAAAAGGAGTCTGTTCCAAACCTGCAACTTCATACAGACCACTGAGAATATTAATATGGGACTCTGAAGATAGGAATATAAAAAAATGAGATCAATTAAACCTTTTGCACTTGCCTTTCTTATCTCTAGCTTCTTTCTTTAGCAGTTACAGACAAATAGTAGTATCATAAACCACAGGCAATCACTTTATGTAAAGCAGTGAATCTCTAGACTGCCAACAACATCTTGTCTGAAATCACAAAATCAGGCTGGTTGATAACATCTCCCCTAGATGGTAATAGGTTTTTTTTTCATTTCAGACAAGAAAGCTCTCTGAACAATGTTTGACATACAGTAAAACTAATTGTAAAGGCAAAGACTCAGATAAAAGTAAGTCCCAGATTTAGAAAGAAGTATTGAGACAATCAAGGAAAGCATGGGTCTTAGAGCCAGGAGAAATGACATCTTATGAAAAAGCAATGTGCTATTTGGAGAAAAAAAATGGGGGAAATGTGGTGACTATGGACGCCATTTCTGAATAATGTGGAAGTGAAGTAGAAATACAGAAATAGGAGCAGGCAAAAAGGTGGAACATATTCTTACGTGCTGGAAGTAGCTTGTTTATCAACACTGTCTGCAGCCCTCATTGATTTTGCAGGAACTGTGGATGCTCAGCACTTTCAAAATTCATCTGTGGAGCCCAATACTTCTCCAGCTGCAATCAGGAGGCTTTCTGTCGGGTCCAGTGGAGTCCAAATGATGGGGTAAAAGAGACAACTCATCCTTGGGGCAGCATCGTCTCTCTTGGTGTTTGCTGTCTGATGGACTGCTGAGGAATGTTCAGTAGAAAGAATAACCTCTGAAGATGGCCAGATGCTCAGCAGGAGACTAGGGCAAGGCACTTAAAAACCTCTCAGGCTTTAGGTTTAGTTACAGGCTTTTCTGTCCAAGAAAAACAAAGATATGAGGAGAAAACCCCTGGCATGTAGCTTTCATGAATCTAAAATACTTTATATCCCAGCAGATTTGTACAGTCAGGCCTTTCTTCCTCCTTCATTAACAACCCCTAAACTGACCTCAAACTGAAAGGACACCACTTACTTAAAGTCTTAGTGTTCTAAGCCTGCCTTGTGGTTAATTTTTATGCTTTATGTGACTATTCACATCAAAATCTAATGATAACTTCCAGCACAATCTATAAATGGAATAGACCATTGCCTGCTGTGGTTAGGTGCACCTGCAAATTAAAGATTTCCTCTGCTCTCCCTGGATTTGGGGATGTATTTAGGATGGGGAAAGTCTGGGGAGGTCGTATGGAGATTTAGTCCCAGTTCTCCTGATGGAGCTGGTAGAATTTACTGAAAATGATAGAAAAGGTTGAATCCATGTCAGAGCATGCAAAACCCATGAAATGTATTAAAGGTCACATCATAACATATTTTACTTCTAAAACCCAGTGGGTTTCCTGAAACCCCCAGGTTATTATAAGATGAATATTTCTATAAGCCCACTATAGCAATAGTGAGCTTGGTCTCTCAGGGCTGGTAGGGTTTTTTCACTCCTGGCTCCATAAATTCCAGCCTCAAAGTCTTTTGAGGAATAACTGTAATGAGAGCTGCAGATCTTGTGATTCAGCCTAATGAGGGAGCTTGGAGGTACCATGGCAGGTCCTGGATTTCATGGAAAGATGCAGTGATTTCTGGTCATTGGCTGCCTGTGACACTTGGGAAAAGGTTTGGCACAAAAACTCAGCTTTCCATCAAATAGATGAACCAGGAAATTTGTGACCTTTCATGGTATTGAATCAAGGTTTTTGCATCCCCTAATAATTAAACTGATTTTGGAAACAATTTCACAGGCAGAACTGAACTGTAAGACCAAAACTGTGTTCAGACCTAGACAAGTTGTCACATTAACACCTGGAACAAAATGGGCAGGACCACCTATTTTTAAGATCTGGAATGAAAACATTGCTTCCAATTCTGTCTTCAGCTGAGCTGTCTTTAGAAGCCTGTGTTACTTATTTCTGTGATCAGGACCAAAGCAAAGCTGGGCATTTAAGTTTTATGGGCTTATTTTGAAGCTGTGGGCAGATCATAAAATCATAGAATGGCCTGGGTTGGAAGGGAACTTAAAGATCATCTCATTTCATCTCCTTTGTCATGGACAGGGACACCTTCCACTAGACCAGGCTGCTCAGAACTCTGTCCAACCTGGTCTTGAATGTCGGTGCCTGAATGAAGAGATGGGACTGTTGCGACTAACGACGATTTATTACTTGAAAAAATAAATCAGATAAGGCATCAATCTCAGAGGCTGTGGATTTAGAGTAGTAAATCATCCATAGCTGAGAAGATAGTCACGAGTTTTCTGGTTACATGGCAATATAGAACTTTCTAGCCCAATGGACAGTTAACACGAAGTTTTGTTTTGACTTTATAACCNATTACCTAATACAGTTTCTTATTAACTAAGAGCATATTCTTACTTATAACTATAGAAACATACGTTTATAATTTCTCTGCTTAATGTCTGTATACTTTTATCATTACATGAACCCAAGCTCTTTCCAGGGCTCTAAATCAAGCTCATTAGTGTCTGTGGAAGCTTCTACTTTTCCGTTTCCCTCACTTGAACACTTCAAGGCATCGGGCATCTGGTTGAACAGATCTGTGATACCTGTAAGCCTTCTATGGTGTCCCTGCAACAGAGATATTCATGTTATTACTAGAGGTCAAACTCAAATGGCATAATGATTTCCTTTCTCATCCCTTAGTAATACGAAGTAGTGCATCCTCTCTTGCATGGATGTTTGTAAATGCTTCTGAACTTCAATGTTTCTTTTTTCTTTAAATCAACCAAGCCAACAAACAAAATTGAATTGTAATGTAGCAGTCTGTTAAGAATATTTCTTCCTCAGTGGTAGAGCTGCAGTGTGGTTTAACTGGTGGGCTATTTCTGTTAGTAAATTGTAGGGTTAGTGATTCAATCCCATAAAGTTCTGTACAAGTTACACCCAAATGCCAAATTCCTTTTCAAATCAGTAAGCTTGTTTATGATGTGAAACAGAAGCAGTGGGAGTACTCTGACACCTTGGAGAACTGCTTTTTGATAAAGTACTAATTAAGTTCTTTAAAATGCAATTAATAAATTGTTGCAAGCTCTGCTGTATTAATGTACTTTAAAATGATGGAGAATAGTTCTAAATTCTGCATAAAATGCTTTTTGGCATGCTGTATATTTTGGTAACTGTGTGTACTGCTGCTAATACTGTTCAGAAGTAGGGAAGGAATCTTTTGGGGAAGGTAGCCTAATTGGATAAGGTGATTTTTGTCACTTGTTGTCCTTGTCTGTTTAACAGCAGGGTCATGTGACATCAGGTTCCTAAACTCCATTCCTTTCCTTATGGATTAATAGTCAACATTCAGTGTCTGTTTGGCTATGACTTCATACGTACTCTAGGAAATGAAGTAATTTATACATAAAATACATATACATGTGTATGAATGTGTGTAAGATATTTATTTCTGTATATATAAACACTGAAAAATAAACCTGTGTCCTTCCAGCCTGAAGCATCAGTCTTTTTTTACAGTGAGGTAGATAAAGGTATAACGTTACAGCTCTAGACAGGGTGAAACACAGGACATTTTTACTACAAAGTAGCTACACAAAATCAACCCAATCCACCACCTCTGGGCGAGGCTTCATTTAGCTACACTGCAACAGGAATCACTGTGCTTTTCTCCTCCAGGGTTTTACGGCAAGATGGATAGCATTTATTAGTTCTATCTATATATTAGTTCTATATCTACTATAAAAACCTCTCTTTTTTGGCACTGAAGGTGCAACATCTTTGTGAGAGGCTGCAATACTAATATTACATGGGTGGGTTGGAGCAGCAGAATTTTAGTCACTAGTGCCTAAAGCTTTGTGGCAAATGACTCTAATAGCTTAGATCAAAGGGTGTTTCTGAGTTGAAGACTGATACAGGATCAGAACTGAGAAGCATAAATAGATTTTAAAAAATTTGACAACTTGAATCTTTATATTCAAGTATCTTTGGTGGGATTCATATCTAACTACAGTAGCCTAAAAGTTGTTTGTATGTGCTCTTTTGATAATCAGTGGAAAGGAGTAGACATCTCAAGAAAATCTTCCATCCTTTTTGAGGACGACTGTTCCAGACATGATTCAACCTCTGAGTGCCTCTCTCTTTTCATTCACTTTTGAGAGTGCTTATATAACTTTGTCATTGGATTCTTCACTTTGACAGCCAAAAGCAAAAGAGTTGAACCTTTCCCTGCCACATTCTGGGAATACAATAATATTTACTTCCTTATGCCAGTACATCAGTCTGCTGAAATTTATATTACTGATGGATACTCAGGCCAGTGTTGTTGCAAGCTGAGGTGGTTGTGCTTCATTTCTCACCCAGCTCCCTGATGCTGCAGGATGCTGCAGCCGAAGGAGACAGTATCAGTTTAGAGAGCTGTTATCGCGTATTGCCATAGGCTTAGGGTCAAGCATTGGACTGCCAAATTTATTTAATCCCTGAGGGACTACTCCTGTGACAAGAATGGTTCCCTCTCCCTTATCCTTGGCTTGTTCCTAAATCTTGTGATAAATTGGTCCTTGAAGTGAATTGTGTTATGATATTACCTGCTGCAGTCTGTTGACTCATTTATGGCAAGGAGATAATGCTTTGAGAAACAAATAATGGCTGCAATACAATTACGAGTAATAGAGACAGCTTTTTTAATTACTATTATTGAAAGATACCTTTGCTGCTAATAGCTTTTTTGTTGTTGTTGTTAATTGAAGCGTGAATCCACTCGTGCTTAATGATCTTTCCAGTTGTCACTGTAACAAAGTCAGGCCCCAAACCAAACCGTACTTTACTGGGAGCAAAATGGGAAGGATGCCAGCTCAGAACAGCTCAAATGTTAACCAAACCAATGTTGCTGGTGCATCCTGGTTGTCTTCCCATGGAGACAAGCTAAAAATTCACTTGGAGGACATGATTAACAAACTCAGTGGAAGAACTGCTGGGATAAATTCATCCTGCTATGAATGGGATTGGAAAGCTGGTAAATGACTTTGAGCCAGTGGAGTTCTGAGTATGGGTTAAGGTAATTAAACAATCTTTCTTATCTGATTATTATCTGATAGAAAAAAAATGGAAATGGCTTTAAACTGAAAGAGATTAAATTTAGATTAGCTAATAGGAAAAAATTCTTTGAGGGTGGTGAGGCATTGGACATCCATTCCAGTGGAACAGGACTTTGAGCACCCTGATCTAGGCAGAAGATGTCCCTGCCCATGGCAGGTTTGGAACCAAATGATCATTTAGGTCCCTTCCAAACCAAACCATTCTATGATTCTATGATTTATTCCAATTTTTATTGAATTCACTCTGGGTGCCATTTGCAGAAGTGTCCATTGAATGGCACCTCTGCAGTAGTGTGCTGGTTTTGGCTGGGATGGAGTTAATTTGTTTCACAGTGGCTGGTATGGAGATAGATTTCTGCTGAACACAGTGTTGACAATGTAGAGGTGTTTTTGTTATTGCTGAGCCGGGCTTGTCTGATGGAACACAGTATGGCTTGTCTCGCATATTTTGACTTGTATATAAACATAACACGTGTAAGAAGGCTCATGGTAGAGGGGGGATGTGCTCAGGACTAACAGTCCCTGGGGGGCTGAAATGATCCAGACCAGCCTTTGAGTCACAGACTGCTGAAACTCGGTCTCAATGCTCTCTGGTGCAGAACACTGCACAGATCAGGCACTTTGGAAAGGTCACTTCGGTGTCTAGACCAGGAAACTGGATATCCATTTCTTTCAATTCCTGACACCATACTTCCCTATATATTTTGGCCATGTCCAGTCCCAAGAGTTTTGCGACAGGGCAGATGTTGGCCATAATGTTCCTTCCCTAGCTGAGCTTATTGACACCCTGCAATCACCACTCCCATTCCAGGCAAATAAACTCACTTCTACACCTGTGGCTCTATTAGAGCTCATGGCTCTAATGAAAAGAGTAACAGAGTATAAAAATAGGAGGAAATCATCATTATCTTTGCTTGCAATGAATAGCATAGGAGTCTTAGTTGTATTGTGAGTGTATAATACTTATGAAATAAAGCAAAATGTAATGGAAAATTCACTGTGTTCGTTTATACAGGGATGTATCTGCTAACTATTCCTCCAAGCTATCAGAGCTCTGTGCTGGAATAGTGATTCATGCATGTTGATTTTTAACAAAGTCGTTTAAAGACAAGTGTAACATTTACAGAATGGCAAATCTTTCAAAAATTCAACATCATTTACATTGGCTGTTCTGATTTCTATTAGCAAGCATAGAAGCAGATGCCTGTCTAATTTACCTGCCTGATAAACTGTTCTTTGTAGTGACCTTGATAATATCCTGAAGAATTAATTTCCTGGGTTAATATTATATTTATAATGTATTTATCACCAGCTGAGTATTTATGTGCTCACAGCTTTACAAGCTGTAAGACACTGTGGCTTCACGCAATGTAAAAGGCACACAGGAATCTCTTTAATGTATGACTAGCTCAGAATCAAGGATTCTTATCATCTATAATTAGGAGTTTATCCCAGTGGGTGGGATTTTTTTTTCATCATAAATCCTTTCGCATGCTATTATTTAGTTAAAAATACTGTCCTGTGTGCTTGCTGGCAGCACAAGAAAAGAGCATAGAAACTCTAAATAAATTGAATTAGTGGATGGGTTGTAGTGGCTACACCCTGCCACTACATTCATCTCTGCAAACTATTTTTGAGTTGATTATAAGCAATTTGGCTTTGGAGGTCACATTTTGGATATTTTTATTTGTTCTAGGGAGCCTGTAATAAAGAAAAGTCTGTCAACTTTTTGCTTTGATTTCTGTGGGCACATACCTTGACCATAAAGTGTTAGGTGCTACCGAAATTCTGAAAAACATCTCAGTCTCACAGGGTCAAGAATATTCCTTCCTTGTTCAGATTCTAGAGAAGGTTGTTTCCTTTTTCCTTTTTTTTTTTTTTTTTTTGGTTCTTTAGTTTATCTTATAACTAAAGCATGAATTTCTATTTTGGAGCATAGAGTAGTTTCACTCCTCTGTATTCATGCTCAGTAATATCTCACTGCTAATTATTTTCCACGAACTAGTAGTGCACAAGATAATAAATGTTTAATTACCCAAACATCTGAGAAACTATTAGACTAACATGTCATGACTTTGTACAGCTATTTACATACATTCTGAGTTATTTCTCATTAATCCAATGGTTTTCTTAAGCTCACACAGCAGGGCAGTAAAAGACCTCAGAAATAAACCTTGGCCGAACACACTTATATCTGTTGCAAGTTCTTTCCTTGTGGGGCGCTCTGAAGATTTTCCATGAGAGGTTTGGTGCACTCAGGTATAAAAAAGATGCACATTGGCCCGTAGAGATCCAGCCCCTTAATCCTAAAAGAACTCCTGTCCTACCAGCAGGGAAGGTATGTGAAACAAATGTAGAAACTCTTAGGAGATGGTTCCTCACTGCTGGCTGTACGTGGAGGTTTTACCCCTGGGTGCAGGGGTGGGACTGGGGGTGTCCCTATCCCTTCTTAGTGTGCTCAGCACAGCCCAGCTCTCGAGATGGACTTGGGCTGGCACATCTCTTCCACTGCAGCCTGACAGGCACCTCCAGTGTGGTGCCAGGCTGAGGCTATGCTGGTGCAGTTCAGGAATGGTGCAGGAGCACTTGAGGCTGTAATTGTGCAAGGCTGACCCTTTCATCTTCTGTTCTTTCCTTTTTTCTTCTCAATAATTGTCTCCCCTTCACCACAAAATGCACAGGAGAAGAACAGCTTTTCAGGAAAAGTGTTTGCTACCCGTAACTCTGTGGTGGAGTGAGAGGGAGAAATGCCAAGGAGAGCAAATAAATTGATGTCAATAAGTTCATAGCCACAGAGGTTGTTTTGTCTGTGTTTTTTCTTCCCCCACCACCCCTCATTATAGAATAAGCTTCCAAGTAACCTGCTGTTAGCAGAACACAGTGGGACTGAAGGCACCAAGGGCCCTCTCCCCTTCATCTCCTTTGTCCCAGGGGCATGTGACTTTTTTTCCTGTGGCTGGATGGGTTCAAGCTGAGCACAGGATGAAGTGTTGATCAAGTCACTAAGTGGAAGCGGCTGCCTGCTCATCTTATTGTAGACTTCTGGTGAAGAATGATCACTGATGTGGGACTCCCTGACTCTCATGGACTCAGGCATCTCCCACAATCCATTCTTTTAAGTAAGCCTCTTTTGGAGTACAGGCATCCTTTATTTTCTTCTCTTCTGGACTCATGTCTTTTTACAGTATACACTTTTTAAAAAAAAAAATGTATGTATATGCACACATATTCTTTATTTATTTATNGGAAGTGAATTGAGTGATTTTCTCTTAGTTAACACAAAATCTAAGAAATGGAAACCACAGGGGTGGATAAATATGCTATTCATGCTGGGTGGATCTGTGCTCCCACAGGGGGAGGTGAGTGTCCTAATTTCAGAATCGTACAGACTGAGTTTTCATTGAATCAGTAGATGTTTAATTATATAATTTTGAAAGGGAAAGTGGACAGTGTAGACATATATCTGCGATGAATCTATAATTACATAGTAATTTCTGTAGTTTTGTTGGGTTTTTGGTGGTTTGGGGTTTTTTTGACACGTTGATGATTTTCCTAGGGTTGGTGGGACTCATGAAAAAGCAGCTGAAGCCAATAAAGAGAAAACATCGTCTGTGTGTTTTCCTGCTCTTGGGCTGAGCTTTTCATTTCACTTTCGCCTGGAATTCTGGGCTGGAGGCTAAGTTTGATTCTCGCTATGCTTCTGGGTTTGTAGGTGAGGAGGAGCTGTGCTAGGGTGATAGCATAAAGAAATAGTTAATGTTAACTTTTGCCAAGGAAAACAACACAGTGCTTACTCCCCTGTGATTCTGCCAAGCAGCATTTAACCTTCCCTGGTGGATTCCCTCATTCTGCTGTGGCAGCTCTTTTTAATGAAGGTGGAGCATAAAGGGATGAATTCCAGCTGTGGGAGGTAGATCCTCTCTTGGTTAAAGTGGGCCAGCTCAGGGAGTGGTTCTAGTAAGGTGCACCATGGCAACATTAACTCAAAAGCAATTACGTTTGGAAGTTTATTATAGAATCATAGAATGAGTTGGAAGGCACATTAAAGATCATCTATTTCCAACCTCCTGCCATGGACAAGGATACCTGTCCCTGGATCACGTTGCTCACAGCTCCATCTGATGCCTTGAAGAGGCTCCTTAAAAACAGGGGCTAGACAAAAGTAAGAGAATAAAAGTAGGTATTTATTTGAAGGGCCTTCAAAGGTACACCCTGGGCTGTCAAAAGGCTACACCCAGGATGGACCTCAGGTCATAGGTTCATCACACTTTTATAAGTTTGGTCTATTTGCATATCAGGGTTAATTCTCCAATTATAGCTTCGGTTAATGATGTAATTACCCCAAGTTTGCCCTTCCTCTTCTGAGGCTTTTAGTTTACACATTTTGGGGCCTGGAAGTGTCCTTGGAGAGCAAACCTAGAGAGGCTTTATTATATCTAATCAGCATGAGAGAACAGCAGTTAACAGGCCACACAAAACTTCAGAGTTACACACTAGGCAGTACAGGATTTTAAAAATATAAAAGTTAAAACCTAAGGCATCACATCCAGCCTGGCCTTGAGCTCTGACAGGAATGGAGCATCCAAAACCTCTCTGGTCAGCCTGTCCCAGTGCTTCACCACCTTTAGAGTAACACAATTTTTTTCTAATATCTAATCTAGACCTTCTATCTTTCAGTTTGAAGTCTCTCTCCATCTCTCAACTCTTAAAAGGCTGCAATCAAGTCACCCCAAAGCCTTCTCTTTACCTCCTGAATAATCCCAGTTATCTCCACCTTTGCTCATAGGAGAGATGCTCCATCCCTGTATTTGGTGGCTTCCTCTGGACTTGCTCCCACAGGTTGATGTCCTATCTACATGTATAAAGAAGTTAATGCAAATAATAGATTGGATGTACATGTGCAGCTTTATTTTTGTCTGGGCAGATATCGTGTGATGGAAACTTGGGCTTGCTCGGGATTTGTGCGAGATGTCAAGAGAACCTTGACACTGAATCTTACCTTTAAATTACTCTTTCATTTTTAGACTTGTACATAACCTTGCAATGACTAAGAAAATTCATGCCACATTAAATACTGGCACTGGTAATGATCAAAAACTCCCAAACCACCTGTGGAAGAATATATGAGGAGATATGACCGTCAGTAGTCATCTTGCCTTGGAGAAGTATGGAAACATAGAAATAGAGGGCACATCATCAGCGTTAAAATTTGTTGCACTGATTGTCTGAATCCCTTCAGCAAGACAAAAGTGGAAACTAGAATCTGCTTCTTAAGGGGCATGTAAGATTCATTTTTTCTAACTGAGCATAAATAATTTCTGAAAAAAGATCACCTATGGGGCTGGTAGAGTGTGCTCTGGCTTCTTTAAAATGCAGGCTGATGCCTTTGTAAGAGATGAGGTCTTGTTCATCTGAGCCTCAAACTCCTGGCTTTAACATCGGTTTTCTTCTGAGAAAGGAAAGATTCTTTTCCAAGCAAGCAGATATTGCTGTGGAATATGAAATGTCTGATGTCATGTGCAAGAGGCCTTGACGCTTGTCATAGTTTTCTGTAGCAGTAAAATTTGTGAGTCTGGCAGAGAGATGGAAAAAAAGCTTTGTTGAGAGATCACCAATATATTTTCTATGTGATTTCTTCCGGCAGAAAGTCCACCAGAACCTCTCTATTAGACTGAGCATTCAGATCTTGGAGGAGGGATATTTTAATATCTAAGTGTCTACATATATAGGAATGTTTGCAGCATCTTGGCCCTGGCATGGGTGAAAGATGGGAAGAAAAATAAAATGGAAAACGTGGCCTTTGATTAGAAGGCAAACTGTGCTCCAATGGAGGTGATTAGAGACAGAGTGTAGACTTTGTTTGGCCACAAGGCAGTAGAGTGATTTTCTTGTGCGGTGGCCTGGAAGGCTGCCAAGCTGTTTCTCAGTAACTAATCCCCAGTCAGTTATGGGCACAGAAAACAACACCACATATCCTGCACTTTCCAGGGAAAGGGGTCAGGCACTGATGGTGGTGATCACTGCAGGGAGCAAGTTCTCAATTTCCCAGCCAGAGCACTGGGTTCGTATCACTCTCCCTAACTCATCTGCTTCCCAGAGAGGCAGCGGGGGAACAATTCAAGAGAAGCTGGCTTTGGATCATTATAAAGACTGTCAGTTCTTTGAGAAGCTAGTGCTGTGATGGCTAGTGGATGGCTAGGAAAAAAACAGATCCAAGGTGGATCAAGCCTAACTTCGAAAGGACTCAGGATTTTCTTGTCTTACTTCTTACCTCGTATGAAAATTCCCTCTTTCTGTAACACCATATAAAAGCATGTCCTGCCCAAAGAAATGTCCCTGTGTGGGCCTTTGTGAGATGGTGTCACTGTCACCTGGAAGGCATTCTGGCCACGACAGCCACCACTATGAGCTTAAGGCAACATCCTGCAAAGCGGAAAGTACCAGAGTTACAAGTGACCCCTGGTACATTTTCAGCAGGTACTTGTCTCCTTTCTGCTCCACTGTTATCATGGAATCACAGAATCATTAACGTGAGAAAAGACCTCTAAAATCACTGAGTTCAACTCTTAACCCATCATTACCGTGGCCACCACCAAACCATGTCCCTCAGTGCCACATCTACACAATTTTTGTGCGCTTCCAGGGATGCTGATTCCACCATTTCCCTCAGCAACTTGTTCCAATGTTTGACCACCCTTTCAGTGAAGAAATTGTTGCTAATATCCAATTCCTGGTTCAACTTGAGGCCATTTCCTCTTGTCCTCTTCCTTGTTACTTGGGAGAAAAGACCCAGCCCTACCTGGCTACAACGTCCTTTCAAGGAGTTGTAGAAAGTGATAAGATCTCCCTGAAACTCCTTTTCTCCAGGCTGAACACCCCCAGCTCCCTCAGCTGCTTTTTATCAGACTTGTGCTCCAGACCCTTCCCTAGCTTCATTGCCCTTCTCTGGATGTGCTCCAGTATCTCTGTAAACAGTATTTGAGTAACTCAGCCAAGTCCCTGCTGGTTCTGGATATCTCCATGTGAGCTCTGGGACAGAGGGAACCCCTTTGAATACCCCAGGTATCTCTGTGGATGCTTGTGCTGAGCAGTAGTGATGGAGGGCCCGACTCTTCACGTGCACGCACAGTGCACCCAGGAGAAATGCCACCCAGAGGGATGTCCTGTGTCAGCACAGGCCCTTGGGAGTCAGTAAAAAGTCCTGGGCCCTGGCACTGTCCCACCCCAGCCCATCGGACGCTCGGTGGGATGGGTTCACTCTGTGCTAATGAGCTTCTTCTAAACAATGACCTGACATGGTTCAGGGAATAGCAGAGTACCAGGCCAGCAACCTTTCCCTAATGGGCAGTGGGAATGTGGCATCCCAATTTTGGATGGATGGGAGTAGGGAGAATAGTTTGGCTCTGCCTTCCTGCCTTTCTGACCAAAGAATGAGTTTGGTTTGTATAGAAATATGGAAGTGCTGAGCATTGTAAAGCAGATAGGATGTGTGGAATGTGGAGGCATTGGTCCATACTACTCTATTTTGGGGTGGGTGGGAGTTTCCTCAGCTAGTCATGAATGCTGTTGCCATTTCTCATGGAGTGGCACAGCTATCAGGATTGTAATTAGCTCTCAGGCAAATCACATTCTTTGTGGTGGTTTTTTCCTATGTGGATTTGGGGTTTGGTACAGTTACCTGTGAAATCTCATCTAAAATGTTGCTGGGATGAGAAGCTTAGTGAAATAAAGAAGGTCTGACCTCATGGCCAAAGCCAAGAATGTGATCACAGAGTCACAGAATCACTGAAGAGTTTGGGTTGGAGGGCAAGTTAAAACATCACCTAGTTCTAAGCCCTGCTATGGCCGGAGACACCTTTGACTAGATCAGGTTGCTCAAAGCCCCATCCCACTTGACCTTGAAACTTTCAGGGATAGGGCATGCAAAGGTTTTCTGGGCAACCTATGCAAGGGCCTCATCACCTTTATAATAAAGAATTTCTTCCTAATCCTCATATCTAATCTAAATCTACTCTTTCTCAGTTTGAAGCCATTTCCCCTTGACCTGTCACTACCTGCTCCGGTAAAAAGTTCTTCTCCAGATTTCTTGTATTATATATGAAGATTTCGTGCTGCTTACCAAACCAAGGCTGTCCTGTTCCCTCCACATGGGGAACTTGAGTCAGGCTGCCTTTCCTATTTCCTGTTTTTACTTCTGTGTGAGCTTTATCTAGATTTATCTCTGTTCACCTGAATGGCTTCACATCCTCAGACTGAGTTTTGGGGGTTCACAGCTGTAACAGGACACATCTGTTTGATAGCAGGCCTTGGTCATTAGGGATAGAGCGGACTTTCAGGTGTCTTGTGCTGTGCTTTTAGCTTTGTTTCTTTGTGATCAGCATCAGCAGCAAATGGGTGTACATAAAACAAAACACCCAGCTACATTCCTCACTCATTTACATTGATCTAAATCCAGATTAATTTCACTTTAATGAATGAGCAACTAAGCAAGAGAGTTGGCCTATCACCATACTTTGTACTAATTAGTATTTTTCTTACCAGTGCCTGCAGAAAAGCCAATCTGTTTTGTATTCTGAGCTGAAAAACACCCTCTGCAGTAATTTTCATCGCCAGCATGTATGTCATTCCTCTGGGCTTCCGCAGCCTCTCAGAAAAACCTGTTGCGGGGCAAAATAATTTCACCAAGCTTCTGGTGCTCAGCAAGCGTGGGGCATGGCGGGCTGGACATGCTCTCTGCCATGGGGACTTTCCTGGAATTCACGCTGGCCCCCATTTGCTCATAGCTGGGTTTTGTGATAGCTGCTTTCCATGCAAAATAGCTCAGCTTTTGTGACATCCTAGCGCAGACCAGCGTGAGTGGCAGCTGTGCTCTGCGGCGAGGGGAGCTCTGCCTTTGTTGGAGGGGTCGGGTACTTGCTCCCAGTTATTCAGAGCCGCAATTAAAGGAGGCAAACTGTGGTTATTAGTTGTGCTCACTGGGGCAGAGCACAATGAGGTCGGCTCAGTGTGTGAGGGAACCCCCTGGATGGCTCAGGCAGCCCAGGCCTCCCAAAGACCCAGCAGGAAACGGGGAGGGGAAAAGGACAAAGCTCTGGGTGCTGGTGCCAGGCAGGGACACTCGGGCTAAACGTGTCAAAGGCAGCCCTGCTCTCTGGAGGGGCTGTGGGGTGATGCGTGGGAATGGTACCGGTGCCAGCAAGTCTTGGCGGTGGGGCCTTTGTTCACCGTCAGTATTTGCTGAGCTGATGGATCCCATTTCCATCGCCCTGGAGGAGAAGGTGGCAAGGGGCCAGCTGGTCCACACTGGGACTTGTGCAGTGGGTTTTAGGGTTATTAAAAGATTCTTTTAAGAAATGGATTAAATTCCTCAGCTCTGTTTTTCCATCTTCTGCATTCCCCTCTCATGTGTGTTCTGCATAATTTTTATAATGAACTTACGGTCTTTTGCCACTTCAGGCTTTTGGCCACTCTAGCTAATGGCAATTACACAGAATATTTATAATCTTATCAGAAAGTGCTAATGAAAAGCTTTAATGTATCTAGCCATTTTCTTGCAGCAGATTTTACTGTTCCTTCCTTTACACAGAAAGTCCCAGCCCAGCATGTGCCCTGATACACTTCTGCAAGCACAAACTCATTCTCCCACTGTTGCCTTTCCCTGAACTTAGAATTAAAAGCAAAACATGGTCAGAAGCGGGAAAAGGGTTTTAGCTTGGTATTTATTTAAGGATCCTCATGTGCACCACATCCAGGTAGAATGCATCGAAATGCACCCCAGGATGCACAGCAAAAATGCACCCTGAAAACACATATCAAAAATGCACACCCGAAACTGCACACACACGATGATTCACGTATCCAATTACAGACCTTGCACATTAGCATATCTGTCACAGATTCCCCAGTGAGAGGCTCAAGAGAAGCCCCCGTCCTGAGGAACCTTCCCCCTGGATGGGCCTATCTTGGTTTATAGAATGTGTTCTGGAGAATACCTTGGTGTCTGGGGCCTTCTAACCCCCAGCTGTGAGGCTTTCAAGATGTTCAGTCTCTTGGCTTAATGGAACTTTGGGTCTAAGCTAATTATCAAACTTAGGGAATTACAAATATGTGGGCTAAGAGCACTAGGGATACATAAAAGCTGTATAAAAGGGTATATGAAAGAGTATATAAGAGGGGTATACGAAAAAGCTCTCCACCTAGAAACAATTTCTTCTTCAGGTCAGCACCTAAAATATCCACTCCCCAAGTCAGTACCTCTGCAAGCCAGGTCAGATAAACTTGCACAAGCTTTCACCACATTCACTTAAGGCTCAAGTCTCTCTTTAAGAGGGGGGAAATCCTACCTGCAAAAGGCAGCTGGGAACTTCCTTAGGATTGCAGTTCCTATGATAACGTTAGCTCCTCTTCCAGTTCTCCCTCTGCATGGGTAACATAGAACTGCAAGTCAAACCTTGCTGAACAGGCAGCTTCTCCAGGAAGTAAAGCTGAGGTGTCAATTTTCCATCTTCCTTGAGGGACAGATGCTGTGATCACGGTGAAATAACAACTCTGATTGCTCAGTAGTTGCACAGATGTCTTCTGGACCTTATGGGCAACTGGGAATCACCCTGCAGGGTTGATTTTCTTTAGTCCTCCCTGATAAAACCAAAGCTGAGTGCCCTGTCCTTTACTGGGTGTTTGTGAACTCTCCTGGCTGTTCTCTCGTTGTATGCAGAGACACAAAGATGTCCCAGTCAAGCTCTGTCCCTGCTCTTTCCTGCTTTTATTTTGCTTAGTGCCCAGCATACTCTCTCCAAAGTGTTGGAGATAACTGCTCAAGAGCTAACAGAATTGCTTTTTGATGTATCAGTTGTACAGATTATAGTCTGCCTCTCTGCCAGTGCAGAAAGGGGGAGAATTACCTAAGACAATAGGTGGAATATTAGAAAAAAATTCTTCACTGAAAGAATGTTGAAGCATTGGAAGGGGATTCTCAGGGAAGTGGTGGAGTAACCATCCCTGGAAGTGTTAAAAAAAAAAGAGTGGACATGGCACTTTGTGATATGGTTTAGTGGGCATGGTGGTTAAAATGTTGGACTCAATCATCCTGGAGTTCTTTTTCCAACCTTAATGATTCTGTGATTCAGTGTTTCTATAGGATAGAGTTAAAAAAACATTAAAGAAGTAGAGTCTGGCTGCCTGTGTGGCTCTGGTACAATGAGAGCATCTTCATTTAAGCACTGTACAAAGGTGCAAATCCCCAAAGTAGCTGTGCTGAAGAGGATCCCAGTGGATCCCCATGCCAGGTGATGCAGACTGAGGATGCAGAACTGATTGTGAAATCCCACCTCCCAGCTATGCAGCCCCACCTAAAGCAGCAATTCCCTGTATATGCGCTGCACAAGCATCACTTAGCAGGGGGAAAAAAAGCCCAAGAGGATAGAAATGAATTGGTATTTGGCCTGAATTTGAAAGACAGGTTTCAGAGGTCCTTGGAAAAATTTAGGGATATGTAAATAAAAAAAATTTAAAAATCCAAATCTGTTAGATGTGCTTTAAAATGTGACGTGACCCTGCCAAAATACCTTGTGGGGATCAGTTTTACTACAGACCACTTGCTGAACTGCTGCTGAGGCAGCTGACACAATACAGCAAATCTCCTTTCCTGAGGCCACAAGCGGTTTGCTGAAACCCCTTTCCTTCTCAGGCTGGAGGAGAGCATACACGATGAGCACAATGCTAAATGTTGTCCTTCAGGACTCAGAAGGTTTCAAGCTAATACACTGGACTTCTGCCTGCAACATTTCAGATTTATTTCAGATTTAAACATCAGTTCCAAATCTCTCATTCCTAACTGGCAGCAGGTAAAATTATCCACCTCCCACATCATATAAACTTAGGTGCATGGGCTAGCAGACATTAGGTTTTGTAGGAAAAGAAACCTCTCAGAACTGATTTAGGACCTCTTAATTAAATGCCTGTCATAGGGAAAATGCTAATTCATCAAGATCAAAACTTCTGGGCAAAACCAATTTAGATGAGTTTTTGATCATGGAGAAGGATTGGGAAAAACATCTTTGAAGCTATTAAAATGCTTTATTTTGAACTTGGGGTTTCCTGCGAAGTGGAGAAGTTCTGGTTTTGGTTCAAAACATCAATTACTTAATATGTTTTAAAAAATCAATGCAAACCATGTTCCCCTTCAGAGAGTCAGCATGCTCAGCTCCCTGGAGAGGGTCAGTGGGGACAGGTACCACTGGGCTGACTTTGCAGGTCCTCTGGAAACACAGGTCCTCTCACGCTGGGATGTACCTTTTGTGGCCATGTAGCTGAAAGTTTTACAGCAGAAACTCATCCTGGCATGTCTGTGGGGAGGCTTGGGTTGTGCTGCTGGCAGACTGCACAACAATAGCACAGTTTGATTCCAGGTGCATGAATGAGGCAGCACAGGTGTATTGCACAGTGTGGCAGCCCTTTATTAGTGCAGAGGGCTTGATAAATGGGGGCTTTTCTGGCACAGATAAGCTTTTAGTGGGGAATTAAGATCTCAGTACCCAGAAGTGGCAAGGCTGTAGCTGCTGATTGATACCCATGTGCTTTCTGCCTCTTGATTAATTTCTTTTTTGTGGTCTGGTTTGATTCCCACCCTTTCCCCTTCTTGCATGGTGTTCTTGTCTGAAATATCTTCTTAGACCTCCTTAAAAATGAGAGTCTGACATTTTTGATCAGGGAAAACTCTGTCGGGGGGATAGAAAGGGGAAATTGGCATTTGAACTATGTGCACCTGGCTTGAGTAACACAGCCCAGGTTGTGCCTGCTTTGATTTATTGCTCACAAACCCTTGTTTTCCTGGCTCCACTTGTCACATCCTTTGTTTAGCAGAGTGTGGAGGGGGCAGATGCCCTCAAAACCATTTCCTGTAAAGTTGCTTTTCTTTCAGCTGCTTTTAAGCTTCAGAAGAGAGATTGCTGAAGTGCCCGTGGGAAGGAAGCACCCAGATCTTAGGCAAACCTCCTTAGAAAGTTTGGGCTGGGTGGTATGTTTGGAACTGGCAGATGGATGAAGCTTTTTGGATAAAATTAACATTGGACTGAAGTTACCTTTCAAAATTCAACTCAGAAGTGAACCCAGTGCTTTCAACCTGGCTGGTTTTAGGTGTGTTTGAAAGCTAAAACCCCAGAGAGTCTCCAAAAGGTGTTTAAATCTGTAAAGATCTTTACAGATATCAATGGTCTGTTTAAACCCTTTGCAGGTAGAGAAGCAGGCACTGGGCTTGCTTCTGCCATCCCTCACTCATTTTGAATAATGTCTCTTTTCTGCTGGACTCTGTAGCACCCTGGAAGGCAGAGACAGAGCTCTGAAAGCCAGCAGCTTGTGGTGGCACCCGATCTGGGACAAGCCCTTTCTCCCACATGATCAAGAATCCTTATGCTGTTTCCATTGGTGTTCCCAAGGTTTATCCCCATGAAGATTATCAGATGGATGGCTTGCTCTTAAAGGATCTCTTCTGAAGAGCTGTACCACAACAGAAGTATCCCATTGCTTTCTCTAGCCGGTCTTGGGGCTGGCACATGCCCGCCACTTCCTTCTGCCTCTGCATGGCCAGTTCCATGTCCTGCCCAGGAAAGGCCATATCCATGTCCTGCCCAGGAAAGGCCATATTCAGGTAGTGGCAGGATGTGGACAGCAACCAGGCAAACTTCTGAGTTTGCTGAGGTGCATCCATAAAATATCATCCTTCAGCCAGGAGGTATTTCAACTTGGTTGAAATGAAGCCCTTGGTTTCTTCCAAGAGGAAACTAAAGTCACTTATTCTTCTTAAACCCCCTCCCCTTTGCAAAGGTGATGTTACAATTCCTTACAAAACAAAGCCAAACTCTTAGACAGAGTCATGTCTCATATTTATACAGAAATTTCTTTGCTTTGTTCTTATGATATATTTATACTGCTGCTGGTCAGAGTCCCAAAGCCACAGTTGCAGCAGCCCCCAAAAATACCCATATGGAAGAAGATACTGTTCAATTTGCAGTTGTATAATTACACCAGAAGAGTAATGGCAGTCAGAGTCCCTCTTAAACTCATCCTTGAGCTATATTTCTCTCTTGGAAGTTATTTGCGAACAGCTAGTGTATATTTATTGATCAGCTGGAAAGCCATGAGCTTTGTAACAAGGTGCTTCTAACTAATTCACTTTTGGAGCTACTGTGAGGGAACAGAACGCCTTACCTGGATTTCTCATTATTATCCTGGACAAGAAATTGCTTTTACAGAAATTTAACAAATAAAATAACATTTGCAGTCTGCCCAGGATTTGCTTTTTTAAGAAATCAATTATAAACTGTAACTTGGCATCTCAGCTTTCTGGCAGTGCTCGGATGAGGAGACTCCACGCTCTTGTCTCCGTGTTGTGGCACATGGGAGGATAATGGACAGACTGTCTTGTCCCTCCAGCCAGCAGTGGGAACTGATGGCTTCAGCAGATCTGTAGCTGCACCGCTCCACTGGGCTCATTTGGGGAATGTGCCTTTCGTGAATGCCGAGTGCAAGTGAGATTGATGGGGTTTTATAGCAGAAATACTGTAATGCTCCTATTCAGTGAGAACCAACCTACCGGAGCTTCACACCGAGTTTATTTTTAATCATCCCAGTCGTTTCAATTACAGGACTAACACAGAATTGCTATTTTAAAAACCAAATTAAAAAAAAAAACAAACAACACCTCTCTTGTGTTGATAGCACTTTACAACACTTGAGTCCATCCTAAAGCCAGCCATTGCTGTGAGAGATTTAGCATTCTTTGATACTGTTGCTACCAGCTCCCTGTTGTGAAATTTGCTGCTGGCAGAATTTTGCTTCCGTATTACTTGTTTAATAGCACAGGAAAAAAATAGGAGGGATACGCTCGTGTTAGTGAAATGCTTCTCCTGTTTCTACACCCAACATTTGCATGCGTGGTATTGATCTTTGTAAGTTTTTAAGGGAGTATAAAGCACAGATGTTTTAGCTCAGGTCTTCTTACACACCATAGAAATCTCATTGTTGATTACACTGGTGGATATTGGAATCGATCCATATCCAATGGTGCAAGGTCCCAGAAAATAAAAACTTTATTTTCTAAAACTTAATGAGTGAGAATGGGAGAGAGAGTGATAGAAATTTTTGATGCTTGGCAGTTCTGCAGCTGTGAGATGGTCGGAAGGTGAGCCAATCTACCTGGAGTGCTTCCTGTCCCATCCACAGACTACTCATTCCCATCTGCACCCCTAGAGAGGCCCTACGTGCTGATGTCTTCTTTCGGCACTCTTGGGATCCTCACTTTGGTAGGTGGGGTGGCTTTGTCTCCTCACAGCCAGGTGAGCGCTACCTTTGATCTTTGCTCTTCATCAGGGACACAAGGCCAAGCGAGAAACAATTTTAGCCTTGCAGCACCCTGTTCTCTCCAGCCTCTGGGGTACAGGCAGTAAACACACCTAAAATTGCACCAAAGAGCCCAGCAGCTGGGTCAGGAGTGACAGGTTCCATCTGTGCCAGTAGAGCAGCCACTGGGGAAGGGCGTGTTGCTGTGACTGCTGGCTCCTGAAGGATGTACTCCAGCTCAACTCCATACTGCTATCCTGTTAAATATTCTATAGGTCATCATTGTGAAGGCATGCTCGTGGCAATTTCTCTGCTAGGGCAATGACTGGCCACTCAGGAGAAACCCTGTCGCTCACTAGGATGAAGGACGCTTTGCATGGTGAAGCTTCACCCTTTTCCCAAAATGAGAGAATGAGGTGGACTCGTGCCCCAGAGCAGCAATCAGCTCCTGGCCTGGATGGAGAGTAGCTGCTAATTGCTTTCCTCAAAACCTTGTGCTGTTTGCCGACAAGCTCCTTGGCACACAGTCTCTGTGTTTGTTTAGGGGCAGACACAAGCAAATTAGCTCAGAAGTGCCAAGGCCTGATGCTATTTTCATAGTTCCCAGAGTGCCACTTACTCCCTGTGGGAGCATGTGCAAATTAATTCTGTATGCTGTTCACTTAAACGGTGCTAATTGCATCAGTCCTCTTGACAATATACTTCTGCTGCCAGTCATACTGCAAGTTTCTTGCATTTGTGTGGGTGCATCAGAGAGGGAGAGGTTCTCTGAGTGTCCTGCAGTGCAGGTATCCTTTGGAAAGATGAGTCCTCACCAAGATTCAGGAACATCTCTAGGAAATTTTAAAGGGCATCTGAAGCTGAGCTAAGGGTGAGAGTATGGGGTCAGCCTAGAGATGGGGCTGATGGGCTGTAAAGGGTTCCCTGTGCTGGTGGGGGGTGTCACTTCTTGTGTGTTGTTGGGGTGTGAGTACCTGTAGTAGCATTCTCTCCTTTGGAATCAAGATCCAGAGCACGGGACAGAGAAATGAGAAATAACAAAGGAATTGATGGTGACAAAAGGAGAAGAGAGAGGTGCTTGGACCCAGGGTGAGAAGATGGTAAAAATGCATAGCACAGCCTGCCACATTGTGGGGAAAACTGTTTTTCACATCTCTCTGATCAGCTCCAGTGTAAGTGAAGCAGGCCAGGAATAGAAGTGTAGGAGAAGAATTTAACTTTTTTTAAATTTTACTTTTTCACCTTCAAAAGGACTTCGTGTGCTTTGAAAATGCCAGAACTCCCTTCATTCCTGTTGTCCCTATTTAAATAGGATACAGTATTTCTTGGCTGTGCACTCAGCCCCCTTCCAACTTTCCCATCTGCACTGAATGCATTAAAAAATTGGTGGCCTGTGACCATAAAATCAATTAGCACTTGTGCTCAAGAGGGTCCTTTTGATCTGCATTAGAGAACTCTTAGCAAAGGATGATATTTATGGGCTGTATCTAAACTAGTAACCATAAACATGGCCAGAAGCATTCCTGGGCAGTGGAATGCACTCATCTGCCCTGGGCTCTGGCACGTTTTGCCCCAGGCAAGCTGACACTCCACTGGAACATTTCTAGGGCCCAGATGGGTACTTCCAACATGCCAGGGAGCGTTCGTGGTCAGCAGCCCTCTTGTTTTGGATGCTGAGACTGTTTGCTAGCATATATATGGTCTTGAACATGCCTTGGCCTCGGTGCCCAGGAATGCACCCAACCATGCTTGTTTTAATTGGATGGATGTGACTCTGGTGCCTTTGATAGATGTCTAATTTGGGAACCATGTGTTCCTAGGTTTTCCCTAGAAACAATGGGAAGACAGCAGCTTTTTCAGGGCTACATCAGGGCACCTAAATTGGGTTTCTGCTCTGAATTGCTCTTTGAAGGAGCCCTGTTTCTCCATTCCATAGAAAGAGCCTTTCAAAGGAGAGTGTCCTCTTGCCTGGGACCTTAAATATGTGTTGCATGAGAGCTCTCTGGGGTACAATACCCTGCAGTAATTCTGCTTACTCTCTGTGTGGAACTTACCATCTGCTGAGCAGTGTCAGCCCTGAATGTGTGGTCACGCAGAGATTCACTTTTTCTGGTTACTGTGCTGGAAAAGGAGAGGGAGCCCTGTGGACACAGATACCCACAGTCCCACTGAAGTCACTTGGGAATTTCTCAGCAGACTGGGGAGCCTGGGGAGCAGTTCAGCTGGGTCCTGGTGCATTTTCAGAATAATGTTTTAGCGGAAAAATGTGACAGCCTTAGGATATTATGAGGAGTAGGGTGGGCTTTGGCTGTGTTTGCTCAGCCTGTAAGCTGTGCTGTGGGGAGGGTTTGCTATTCCCTTTGCATTTCATCATGAGCATTTATGAGCTCTACAAGAGAGCTGGACAGGGATTTTTGACAGGGGCGTGTAGTGATAGGTAAAGGGTAATGGTTTTAAATTGGAAGAGGGCACGTTTAGGCTAGATATCATGAATAAATTCTTCACTGTGAAGGTCATGAGGCACTGGAACATGTTGGCCAGAGAAGCTGCAGATGCCGAATCCCTAGAAGTGTTCAAGGTCAGGTTGGATGGGGCCCTGAGAAACTTGGTCTAGTGAAAGGGATCCTTGGCCATGGCAGAGGGATTGGAAGCAGAGGATCTTTAAGGTGCCTTCCAGCCCAAAGCACTCCATGATGCTCTGATTCTATCACTGAGGTGATGGAGAGCCTTTGTGTGACAGCAAATATGGAAACCTCATCCAGCATCAATGTAGGCATCATCTGAAAAAAAAAAAAACAGAATCAACCTTGGCTTCAGCAGCCACAAACAGGTGATTTTCCTGGCACTAAGGGACTTCAAACTCCACAGTGTGAAGATTCAGTGTGATTTCAGAAAGGAAGGGAGAGTTGCACAAGGCATTAAACTGCAAGGCATTATCATATAATTGCTGTGATGCTCTGTTGTACCTACACCTTGCTACAAATTATAATGTTAGTACAGACACTATTGCAGGCTCTTTACACTGTCAGGGCCGCCCGCCACTGTAGCTGAAAAAAACACTACGTTTTCCCATATAAATTTGTTTCCATGGTGGGTGGTACTTTATGGATTGGTTCACTTGCAGGGAAAAAATATCTGACAACAAACATTTGCCAAAAAATATTCAGTGAATATGGGCAGAGTGGAGGTATTCTTTTAAAAGAAGCATTTTTAAAAGAGTAGGGAAAAAAAACCCCTTAATTTTTGAGGCTATAAAGTGGTCTATGTGCAATGTTTTACAAAAGAAAAGAAAAGAACAAATAAAGGTAGTACTATATATAGGAGTCATCAACTGACTGCAGGAAATTAAATGTGCTGGAGGAGCTGCTGCACAGAGAACCGCCTGCGTAATTAAAGAACAGAGCTGATGGGCTCTGATAAAGCTCCTCTGAGAAACCACTTTCATTAAATATTCTTGACTTTAAGAAAAATTTTCTCACCAGGCCCTTTCCCTTTTAAGTACAATCTTCAATGAGAAAAATTATTTCAATATAGAAAAAAAATCTGCAATACTATCTACATAAAAATATGAAAC
>WEIT01027107.1:139357-211178 GCA_013389985.1 Dryoscopus gambensis
TACCCCAAATCCCACTTTCTTACCAGGCTGTCTGGTCTAAAGTTTTGGGAGACAACTTTTAGGGAAGCCTGCATTTGCCCTGTATTGCCTTATCCATGGACAGAATTACAAGGGGCTAAACTTCATTTACAGGGGATGAGACAACTCAAATGTTTAGGTTGGGAGTATCGCACCTTTAGAGAAATTAGAGAATTTCTGTTGTGGAAATGGAATACTGGTGGAGATACAGAGTGTGTCTGAATCTCTGCCAATGTACTGGGTGCTGCTAAGATTCTGGAATCCTGAAATTCTCAGTCTGGAAAGAAAAAAAACAAAGCAAAACAAAAAACCCATGGTAATAATAATAAATAATGTTTACTTTAACCTTCTTGTGTTTCTATTCTCACCTCTCTACTTTATTCTTACGGAACTTGACAGCTACACATGTTCAGCATTCATTATACACAAGTCCCCAGAGGAGCCCTTGGCAGCTGAGGGCTTGCTTATTCTTGAAAGAATTAAAATGAAAATTAAGAAACTGTTTCAGCAGAGTCCTATGGACACAAGGATGGGGTGCTGGCAACGAAGATTTGTGTTTGTCATTTTACAGGGAAGATTTCTCTAAGAAAGCCCTAAGGGGCAGCAGAATCACACCATTCCTGGCCAGGAATTGGTATAACAGATACAGTACTGCCATTTCCTTTCCTTCCTTCCTTCCTTCCTTCCTTCCTTCCTTCCCCCACCTGTTTTTCTTTCCACTCCTTTCTCATTCTCTTTTGTTTTCCCTTTGTTTTCTGTCCCATTTCCTTGATTTGCTTTTGAAATGGCTTGGGGGAAAAGAGATTTAAATGACCAGATCATTCTTCTTTTCCAAACTCGCAGCCCTATTGTTACATTTTAGTGACAATAGGTTATTAATGTTATTTTTCTGCTAGTGAATGTTCCTGAGCCAAGACGTTCTTCTGACATGTCTCTTTACAGAACATGTACTCTGTAGGACATATTGTCTCTTGCTTTTAAAATGTTTGAGAGCTTTGGGATTTTTTTCATAGGGAAGGTTCTAAGAAATTATGTTTAAAAGTGAGGTTTAAGTCCCTCCTCAGCAAACAGATGTCAGTGTGATTTGCTTACAGAAAAGGGTGTTATCTGCAGTTAAATTACTTTCAGAAATGCTCCTTCCACAAGAAGCTTGTAAAAACCGAGGACGTGGTTGGTTTCTGGCTGCCAGTGCACATGGCCAGCTCCTGTCCAGCCTCTCATCCACCTGCACCCCCAAGTCCTTCTGGCAGGGCTGCTCTCAGTCCCTTCATTCCCCAGCCCCAACCCAAGTGCAGCATCAGCACTTGGTCTTGTTAAACCTGATGAGATTCCCATGAGCCACCTCTCGAGCTTGTGCAGGTCCCTCTGGATGGCCCCATCCTTCAGGGGTGTCAACAGCATCATTCAGCTTGGTATCATCTGCAAATTTACATACATAGAGCTTCCTAGTCCCTCTAATGATGGGCCTTTGAAATGATATAAGGTAAGGCTGTTAAAATTGAAAAATGGTCCATATGTATAGCTATAGAGCAATTTTCCTGATCTCACTCACAAAAAAGTAATGTTTGATGTTGAAGCCAGTGAATAAAATATTACAGAATGGGAATTATTATGCATCCCTATTCAAGAATTATAATTTTATGAGAAAGAGGTCATATCTAAAAAAACTAATTTTCTTCTGTGGAGTTACACTTTGGTTGATATGGTAACTACCTTCATAAAGTACATTTGTTCTTTAATAAAGTACAGTTTTCCTTAAGCATTGTTACTATGTATTGAATTGCATTTGCATTAAAAAGTAGCACTCTACAGTGGATTAAAAGCTGACTGATCTCATGTAGCAGGTGTCAGTGGAAAGCCATCATTCCTAGTGCAACTGTACAGTTTGTTAGTGTTTGTAAAAAAATAAAACACTTCTGGTGCTATTAAAAATTTCCATGAACGCCAGGGATATAAAGGCAAAATCTGTGCTGATAAAAATTTTGGATAAAACAAATGATTGACAGAATGTTACATAAGGTTGCAGACAAGAAAAGTTTGAAACAATACGTATTTAAAGGCAACTGCAAGCAGAGGATGTACCAAGGAGCAGAGGCTGAAAGCTCAGGTCAGTCAGCTGTATTTTCTCTTCTGTAAATCGGTAAATTAGCAGAGCCTTAGCTGCAGTGCAGATTTTGTTACTGTCTCTGCCGTTTGCAGTAGATGCTCATTGCTGCAAATCCTCTGAGCATCACAAGTGTTTGCTTAGAGTTTTGCCTGGCAGTAGCAGAAAAAATGAGCATAAATGCTCTTTGACACTAAAATATTCACCTACATCAGGGGTTTCATAGAAAGGGGTTCCACAGAAGGAGGGCAGCTTTTTTCTTGCCTTCCCAACAATGCAGCCCTGGATGTGGCAATGAGACCTTGAGACCAATGGATGTGCTGTCAGTCAAGCACTCTGCTCCTTTGGACACACAGAGCCATGATAATAACTGGGATGGTAAAGTACCAACCTCTTTTCAGCTGCTGTGAATTACTTTGTGACTGGAAAGTCACTGGAAAGTGAGCATTGCAATAATTTTCTTTCCCTTGCTGACTATTTATGCCTTAGACGCAGGCAGGCAGGGAGGAGCCAAAAGGAGCCCAGGACGTTTGTAAAATAAAGGCAAAAGTGAGGCTACAGTTCTTAAAGAGGTAATAAAAGAATGTCCCTATCACTATCTGCCCATGTGAAAGGTCCTTTCCATGGCTTTTGTAAGCCCCTTTCAATTAGTGGAAGGTGCTATAAGGTGTTCCTGGAGCTTTCCCTTCTCCAGGCCGAACAACTCCAGCTCTGTCTTCACAGGAGAGGTGCTCCAGGCCTCAGATCATCTTTATGGCCCTCCTCTGGACCTGCTGTAACAAGTCCAATGTTATACATATAATGATATATATATATATTATTGCTACTCTTGTTGTTACTATTATTGTTACTTTTGTTATTAATATAATATTGGACCTGTACAGACCCGATATCTCTAACAGTTCTTCTCATTAAACTCATCCCTTGAGCTACCTGTCCCCATTGTTTACAAGTGTGCAATAACCTACCAATCTGGGAAAAGAAAGCATAAATAAAAGTTATTTCAAGCATTTGGCAGGAAAGAGGTGGATACGTAGACAGTTCTCTGTGGAAAAGCATTTATCTGCAATTGTGTTGACACTACTTGGGAGCATGAGAAATGGCTGACAAAGACTGGGTATTTTCATGACTTTTTGAAACCTGTCTTTAAGGGTGAATATTCTCCAAAGTTTTAGTCATACTTAACTCCAATTTCTGCTTGAAAAAACTCAGGGATGTTTTCCAGAGCAGGAGCTGTCCTTTCTGAAAAGTTTGGGCAGCACCCCAAAGTCAGATGACCCTTCAGAACTTCCCTTCCAGCAAAGCTAAGGGTGGAAGCCCATTCTGTATTTTCTGAAGTTTTTTGTGACTTTCCTACAGATTTACAGACAGGAGAAAGACATAAACCCAGAGTGTTGTCCCAGCTGATGGAGAGGCTCATTTCATCTGGTCTGTTGTCCTGTCTGGTCAGGCAGAAAAAAAGTGACTCAAACCCAGACATAGTGCATTGGGTCTCTTGTCCATCATGCAGTTAGGAAACAAGAGAGAGGAAGGGTATTTAGGATGTGCAGATCCTGGGCTGGAATTGTTGCTGAGGCGCCACGTGCAAGTTCTGAACAAAACCAATATCAGCCTTTGATAGTTGTGTAGCTTCCAAAACGATGTGTTTCCTTGGGATAATTCTGTACTGCTTCTTTTGCTTTTCAGATGTCCTGTGCCCAAATGTCCACGTGGAAGGAGATCGGTTCAAACACACCAATGGGGGCACTGATGAGATTCCAGGTAAACAGACACACTTTTCTGCTGTACCTCTGGGAACTGAAGTAGTAGAACTGTGCATTTCTAGTGTGATGCTCTGATTCATTACACCTTTCCTAGACGGAATTTTCTTACTCCAACACGTATTCAGTGGTGGAGAAGTGTATTAGAAACTGTGAGGCTCCAAATGAGCTCCCTGTTGACAGCCACCACTAAATTAATCACAAACTTTCTTTTGATATGGCATCAAATTAAAAAGCCAGTGGAGCTTAGTGCAGTAGCTAGAGGAGTGCAGTAAGTTTTGGAGATCACTTTTATATTACCACTGCACACTTAGTGAGTTTTAATATCCATTTCTTTGATCTGTGATTGTTGTGGAAATCCAAGCACAATGGTAATTAATACTGAAGAAAGGTTTATGTATGTATTTATATAAATAAAAGATTTTCTGAAGCACTGGTGAGAGATCAAGGGGAAATACTGTCTGGTGATATCTCTGCTTTACTGTGAGCTCTGATACATCTTTTCAGCCAGCTGAAGGACTTAATCTGTCAGATATATGTGCGGACTGTGCCTCTTTTCCAGCCTCCCAAGACTGTTTGAGGTTTTGGCAGAGAAAACCTGCCCATCAAGGTTGTACAGGGAATAATTGTGACTGACCCAAGAACATAAGTCACTTCAGTGGGAGGCTGAAGGCTCTTTTGCAGCTTGATTATGAGTAGAAATGGTCAATGTTTGACAGCTTTGCTCCTCACTTGGAACTTTTCCTTGGAGGATTTTCACTCCTTGCACAAAATATCAGCTCCAAGTGGGCTGTGTGTGGGCAGCATATTTTGGCTGCAGTCTGATTACATCTAAGACTGTGATAATGTTGGGTGGTAACATCTTTTCTGGTCATTAGAACAAAGCAGATTATCTCCAAACTCCTATTTTGAACTGCTGTCTGTTGCTAGGTCTTGCATTAACCTGTCCTGAAAGTCCTCCCGTGTCTGGGCTGGGCAAACTTCAGAGCAATTCAGCCCCGCTGATTCTGAATGAACCTATCTGCAGTGGAAGCTGCTGCTCAAAGTGAGTGGGAGGATTGTGTCCCTTCTCAGATGATCACCTTCTATGTGATTCTTTCCAGAAGAATGGAGTTGCAAAAGGATTCCTATATCCAGTTCATGTTTATCTGAATTTTGATTCAAGTGCTAATTAGTAGACTCTATGATTTTATTTGACTTCTAAAATATATCTTTTGTTGAGCAGTGTAAAGGACAGGAATCCCAGTTGAGATCTGGCACAAAAGTTTTGAGTAGAATGCCTAGTTGCAGTAATATTTATATACATGTTTGTGTATATATACACACACACACACACATATATATGTATATATGTATAGATATATACACTTAGTCTCTTCCATAATGTTTTTGAGATTTTTTTTCCTTTTATCTTCAAATCCCACTTCCCTCCTAGGAAAGAAGCCAATATTCAGCATATTAACATAAAAGATGATTTTGCTGTGTTAGATCTGAATGTTAGTTCAGGTTGGAAGGGTCCTATGGAAGTCATCCAGTCCAGTGTCCCACTCAAAACAGGGTCTCCTTCGAAATTGAGCCTGTTTTAAAGTTACATCAGATTTCTCAGGACCTAGTATAATTGAGTTTTCAGAATCTCCAAAGAAGGATACTTCACGGGCCCTCTGGGCAACTGTTGCCATTTGGTCGGTATTACAGTGATTTTTTTTTTTTTTTCACTCTATGAGGGAATTCCCTAAGCAGAAATTAATTTTTTGCAACATCTGGTCAGGCTAATCATTCAGGGCTGTCATTTATTTGACCTAAGGGGCCCCTGTTCACTGTAAACATTCACCATAGCATTCTGTGTCTTAACAGCAGATTAGCTACAGTATTTAATGAAAAGTGACAACTCCAGTCTCTCACCAACAATACAGATGATTTGTAGAAGGCTTCTGATTGCTTCAATATGGTGGGGTAATTATTTCTCGTCTTGTTCCTGGTGATTAGGAAAATGTGTGCTTCTTCCCTAGAGGAAATGGAACAGATAGTCTGGGCCTGCTGTGGATTATTGTGCTGCTGGAGATGGATCATACAGGATCAAAGTGCTGTTCCACTCCTTATGTGCTCCTTACTTACTCCATAGCATTTTCTGAAAACTATGGGCTCTTGGGTCTGATTCCAACAGAAAAACATTGCCTTCTTCCAGCTAAACTGGAAAATTTGGTCCACTGTGCTGTGCTTCCCATTCCAAAAGGATGCATTGTGCTGAAAGGCATTTTTGTTCTACCGCAAAGGGGACTGCACTTCAGCTTTGAGGCACAGCCTGTGTCCTGCTCCCTCACACTTGTGGGGGAGGTTCAGCTCTGGGATGTCTGTGGGTGACAGCACTGAGGGGGAGGCTGTTCCTCTGCTACCCAGGTCCCCATATGTACAAGGATTTTAGAGTAACACCTGTGCCTTGGGCTGCTGTAGAAACCAGAACTGATCCTTGTCCAACAGGCTCCTAACACTGAACTTCATAGCTGTATCGTGCACAAACCTGTTTCTGGATGGACACAAAGTGCAGTCTCATTGAGATGAAGTTGCAGTAAATGTCATTTTGGGGATAGAGAAGACTATTTAAAAGCTTCTTAGATTTAACACCTTTTCCTCTCTCAGAGAGGGACAAGACATCAGAACTGAGGGTCAGAGGGGCAAAAATGTTTCTGTGGATATTTTTTTAAATCTTGTATTTTTATTGGGTGAAATGCAGCAGCAGAAGGCACAGACAATTGTTTCACACAAGGCATCACCAGGGATGTGAATTCCAGCAGTTTCTTGTCTACCCTACCTGCATCCAAGTTATAGCACGACCTGTTACATTTAGTTCTGTGTCTGCATTAAAGTGGATGTGAATTGAGTCACTCTGTGTCAGCAGAAGTAAAAATAGAAACTAAACCATAAAATGAGCTATAAAAGGAGGAACTCCGTGAGATGAAGGGAAGCAGTGGTGTGGCTGAGGTGGAGGATTCATGGGATTTTGTTAAGTCAGAGGCTGAGAATGGGGTTGCGGGTAGTGAGAGTGGCTCCATGCGGAATCAAATAACTGCATCAAAAAAATACCTTGTGATCTGGAGGAGAGCCAATGCTCTAAACTGGTATTTTGCTTTTAAAAGACAGATGATTTTTTTTCTTTAGACAAACAGGACTAAGTAAATCTCATCTATCTGGACTTCAGCAAGCATTTGTTGAGTACTGCATTGAAAGTCACTGCTAAAGTTTAAAAGGGTAGAGATTAATAAAGTGAGCCAGAAACTGCCTGGCAGGGTGACAATTATGAAATTTTCTAGGAAAGTGAGTAACAAGTCAGAGTGTAGGCAGTGATGAAGTTCCTCAGGGTGTAGTTCTAGGTCTAATCTCCCCCGTGATTTTCCACTCTAGAGATTGGGATCCAAATATCCTTGAAGGAGGAACTGGTTGGCTCCAAAACCCAGGGATTTCTTTCCAACTAACTTGGGACTATTAGTTTAAAAGGCCTGTTATAGTAGATATGGATCAATATCAGGACTATAAACTCCACCTGTGGGAACTGATGGTGTCTTAGTCAGCAGATGTTTGTACGTCACCGCCCTGTACAGCTGGGGAAAATGCAAAATTCATTACTGAACAAGGTAGAGAAGGGAAGAATTCCCAAGACTGGGCAGGGCTTTTGGTTACTGCTCATCTAGAAAAGTGTGCTCAGACCTCCTTAGCTCAGGAAAGATGGATTCAGCCTTGAGGAGCTATTGGAGTGTTCAGGAGCCAGAGACAGACGATTAAAAACCTGGGTTTGGTTAATCTTGCAGGGTGCAGGTGGAAAGGGGAGATAATATTGCTCTCTGCTAATAGATGAGGAGAACAGCAGGAGGGAGATAGGGGAACCACTCAAGCTGAAGGACAAAGGCAGCAATAAGAAATGACTATCAGCTGTTTAAGAGATACATTCGAGACATCAGAAGAGGACTTGAAGCTGTCAGAGATATGAAGTGCTGGGACAAGAGGTGAAGTAGTACTAATGGAAACAAATAAACAGTGATGGATAGTCATGAGTCCTCTCATAGCAGAGGTTTGTACTCTCTGACCCTCTGGTCTCAAAGCCTTTAAATAAAAAATCTCCAGCTGTAGCATTCAGGAGGGGCTGCTACAGTGAAATAGGGTTTCATGAGCAAGAATATATAGGCAGCTTTACTCTAATACTGAAAAAATTTTGTCAGTGAAGTGAAGCAGCATCTGCTTAGCAGTACATAAAACATGAATTCAGAATATAATGCTGAATATGTTGCTGAATGCATTAGAAATCAACAGGGAATTTTGAAAGAAAGCGAGGAATCTACTTAGAATATCACTTTAGCTTCCAGGAAGTCTGATATTTTAAACTAATTCTTAATAATGGTTTAAACAAAGTCCTTAGAGCATTTTTTTGGGTACTATGTTTCGATTGCTTTTTTTTAAAAGAGAAATAAAGACAAAAGAGGGTTTAACTCATCTGCCCTAAAATAATCAATAAAACCCCTCCACTTATCATACTTAATACCTCTTATTATGCTGAATTGTCATTTTCATTCCATCTGCATTTAACAAAGGATGGGAAACCAGGCAGGGAAACATAATGGTAATATTTTGCATTGTGAAGACGTGCCTTTTATGTATTTTTAGGAGCCCTAATATTGCATCAGAGCTACACCTGAACATTATTTAAAATGAATTATACCTCTTGAGGGTTAAAGACTTCACATTTGAATTATTTTTATTTTAAACTAGACCTGCTGGACATGAGATTTAGTTACAGAAACCTGGATGATCCCTAGAATTAAGAATGAGCTGAGCTCTAGTCCTGAACATTACCAGAGGAGATAATACTCCTCAACAGATTCAGGGGACTCTGCTGTGGAAGTAAAGAAAGGTCTGAAGTGATTTCCACAGAGCCCTAAGAAAAATAAACCCTGGCAATGGACAATTACAACCACTACACGGGATTAAACATCCCACACTGGATGGTGTTAATAGGGCAAGGGAGGAACATGAAAGCCCTGACTTTACTCCTAAATAGTCACACAGGTTGTGTGTGTGAACAAGAGCAGAAACTGCATTATGGGTTGTACCACAGACTGACCTCAGCCTCCAACTCTCTTCCCTGTCTCCGAAACCTCCATCTGAAAATGACCAAAATTCCAACACATTTATGACCTGCTTGTTTTCCTGTGACTCTATAAAGGGTGTTCGGGCATTTTACGATGAAGGCACTGGTTGTAAAACTAGTCCCCTACAATTACAGACTGCAGTGGCTGTGTTTAGCTGTCAGTGTGTCTCCAGTTCCTGTGGTTTGCGGCACAGGGTTCACATTCCAGAGATGCCAGTGACTCACTAGCTAATTACAATATCCCTGGGACTATTTATATTTGCCCACGAAAACACGTGGTAGTATGAGAAAATTGGAGTGTCCAGGCTGCTGAACTTGCAGAACGAGCTCATTTGACCGATGTCCTCCTGGGGAGAAAAGTGTATTTTTGGTGCCTGTGTGACAGGCATTATGCCCTCCCTTTGCACTTGGCAGTCTCCTTGGGAAGCCCCGAGAGGCCAGTGAATAGTCCATGAATAGCTGATATTTGTGAGGGATCGCTGCCTTGGGACAGTGGACGCACAGACACAGCGGTCACCAGCAGAGACTGCCCATGGACAGTGCTGGTGGAGCTGGAGAGCTCTCTCCTCTCCATCCTCAGGGTTATGCTCATACAGGCAGGACTGGAAGCACCTGTGACCTTTGTGAGAGATGGGGCAGAAGGATGAAGCCTTGCTGTGCCATGGCACAGTCACTTTGCTCTTGTGTTTTTCAGTGACCCATCACTAGGCAGTGCTAATGGGATAGGGCTCAAGGCTCCTTATTTCCTCCTCCCCCAACATTTTCTCTAAGAAATCCCCCAGATAATGTGAAACTGGGCTGTTGCTGACATACAGACATCAGGTGATAGCTGCTGTAAGTCCTGAGAAGCAAATAGGGAAAGGAACAGCTTCCTTGTACCTGTAGTCACAGGAGTTATGTGAGTCTCCTGTGAGCTGGAGAAAATGGTTGGACTTGGGTTGTGAAGTGGATTTGTCCTCTGGGCTGGTGGATGTGATAGCTGCAGTACAGGTGACCTTACAGAGTTCCTGTTAGTTCATTTTTTAGGAGTCTATACAACTCTTACGAAGAGAAGCTGAGGGAACTGGGGGTGTTTAGCCTGGAGAAAAAGAGGCTCAGGAGGGACCTTATTGCTCTCCACAACACCTTGGGAGGAGGGTGTAGTGAGGTGGGGGTCAGTCTCTCATGCCAGGTAACAAGTGACCAGAGGAAACAGCCCCAACTTGTGCCAGGGGACGTTTTGTTTGGATATTACAGAAAATACCTTCGCTGATTGAATGCCTGTTCCAAGCACGGGAACAGGCTGACCAGGGAACTGGTGGAATCACCATCCCTGGAAGGCTTTAAAGACATGTAGATGTGGCCCTTGGGGACATGGCTTGGTGATGAACCTGGCAGTGTTAGGTTAATGGTTGGACTCAATGACCTCTAGAGCTCTTTTCAACCTTAATAATTCTGTGATTCTACCATTCTACTGTGCAATAGTTAATCTTAATACTATAGGCTAGATCACTGCACTTAAAAAGTCTTTGAAGTTTTTCAGAGGTTGACAAATGGTACACTCGTGTTCAAGGCATTTTAATATCCAGTAACTCTAAAAAAAACCCCCCAAAAAAGGTCAAGCAGGGAAATAATTACCAAGAAATCATCTGTGGCTTCTAAGCACAGCCACTGCCGTCGTGCGGGCTGGCTCTAACCTGTGCATGCCAGGTGTCCAGAGTCACCAGTCATCCAGCATGGGCACCTTGGTTTCTTTAGGGGTTGCGTGCCAAGGAATTTCCTTTCTACAGAAACTAAAGAATTGCTGAGTGAAAATGTACAGTCACCCCAGCAGGGAGTAGGGAGTCACCAAAGTGTGCATCGGGATTAGGAGCCTGGAAACACTAGAACATTCTCTAAAGTGTACACAGCCAGGCTGACACCAACAGACCTGGGATGAGCTCTTTGAATTAGAAAAAACATGTTTTAAATGAATTTTTTTTCTTAATATGGTCAGAGACGTAGCTGTTACCCAAAGCCATGGATCTCAGTGGACTTCTGACACTGTGAATGAGCTGACAACATCAGGTCTGTGCTGGAGCAGGTAGCATGGCTGACCTGCGCAAAGACATCAAGAAATATGGAGAATGAATGCTGAATTTTCTTTAAAAAGTGCTTCTGCAGGAAGTAAACTGGTAACAGCTGAGCAGTCCCTGTGAAAGACTTTCCCTGGTCTGAATCCCTGCAGTGACAAATTCTGATATCTGCATTCACATAGAAGGTTTAACAAGGGTTAATCATGCACATGAAAGTGCATGTGAATTATTCAGATCTACCTGCATATTAAATAAAATAAAAATAAATCTGTCCCTAAAGCTTTTTTTTTCCTTTGACTAGTAGTATTTGCTTTCTCTCAGAAGTTAAACAATCCAGGTTTTTTCTTATTCCAGTGCATTTGAGATTGATGAAAAGGAAATAAATTAAATTTTGCCTGTTCACACCCAAGAAGCAACTAATCCTTTCACTATAAAAAGACTAATAGGTTGTCTAACTGTGATATAACTGTGATATTCTCAGTCCAAATATTTTAGATTAATTCTCCTTCAGAAGCCATCCCATGGATTTTTCATCAGTGCAAGCTTTCTGGTTATTGTGGACACATGGGGAGAAGAAGGCATATATAGAATCTTAATAAACTACTCCTAATTCTTGTAGTTAAATTAGTCTGTCTGATAAGAATTCTCTCTGATGACGGCTGTGGCCAGGTTTTGGCGTAGTGGTAGGTCTAATCTGTTTTGTACTGGTCACCTGGCATAAGCAACCATGACAGTCTCTTAAAGAGTAGTCCCCACCTGCTTTCATATTAGGCCTTGTTCATCACACCTAAAATTAATGGGAATATTTTAATTTTCATGACTAGCTTATTGGTCGAGTTTTCCTATAGCCCAGACAGTATTACAAGGAGAATCTAGCAGGTCTTAGTAAGATGTTTCTCATTAAATATATTTTCCTATCTTAAAAATAAGATAGGAAGGTCCTCCCCTTCCCACTGCTCCCCCAAGGGATGACTTAGCAGATTTGCCATTTTATGGTCTTCTGGAGGAGCACAGAGCACCTTGACACCCAAGGAACTCAAAAGAACCCTTCAAAATGGAGGAAGTAATTAAAACCAGAACCTAATACAAATAGTCCCAGGTAAATTCAGCTCGTTCAAGCCTATCTGGCACAGAAGGACATCAAAGGAGTAATGAACTCTTGTTTAATCTTGTAAATCACTGGAGCAGGAAAGGAGCTGAAAGAGGGCCTGTGGCATGAAGCCGAGCGTCCATCACTGAGAAAATGGAGATGACTTCAACACAAGAAAAGCCTTCAGTAATGAGGCAAAGAGTTCAGTGTCAAAACCAGCTTTCAGTGTTGTTCAATATGCCACTTGCAACTGTTTGAAAACTGAGAGGCAAAAGGGTAAGAGAGAAGCAGGGGACTGATGTAGATAAACAGAACAATGCATCACATAAAGTGGTCTGTTATTAACATGGGATCAGGTGTTGAAAGGTGCTGCCTCAGAGGCAGCTGCTGTATACATGAATTTATTTCCTGTTTTTACAGTAGGCTGGAGGTTAGATTACAAGAGCCTTTACACAAGGTGGGGTGGCTAGAACTATGTATTCACTTACTTTCTTCTGTTTTTTAATTCTCTCTCATCCTGCATTTTTGGCCTAATTTACTGGTTTATGTTCATTTTATCTTTACTGAAGTGTTATCTTTTCTTTCCTGTGTAAAGATACCAAGGGCTGTATTTGTCCCTTCTGTTTTGGCTGAAACTTTAGACTGATAGTTTCTGAAACAGTGGCCCTGTATTTCAGTCGAGTGACTGCCTGCTCACCAGCCTCACTGCCTCTGGAAGATTGCTCCTTTTTGAAGTATAATTCCATTATATACCTCAAGTGAGGTTTCTGCTGCTCATAATCCCAAATGTGGTCTGGTGCTTGAGCTGAGATCAAATTCCTTTTTGTGACCTGCATGGGACTCTTGGGGCTTGTTCCTTTCCTGGGGCCAAGGAAAAGTAGAAATTGTGTCTTCCAGTGCTGTGATGCAGAGGAAGCAAACCGGGGTCAGTAAACCAGCAGCCTGAGTGGTGGCATCATGTACCAGGGTTAAATCTGATATATAAAGTTCATGAAAATTGAGACCAGCTAAAATGTGCTCTAAGCCACCTTACAGAGTATGCTCTAGGAGGTAGTAGGCTTGCTGGAAGATACCTCCTTCATGCTGGAGTAAGACCTGTTCCATCTGCTTCAGCAAAACCTCATCATCAGCTTAAGATCTTATCTGCTCTCCCTACTGAATCTGGGGATCTGGTGAGAAGAAAGTTGGGTCAGCCTGAAGTGCTGCTTGAATCCCGGCTGGAACATCAGTGGAAACGAAGGTTAATAGCAAGAACCGCTTTAAAGCACTCTTGAGGCCCTTAATCTATAGACTGGAAAGCTTTATAGTTCCGAAATTCCCTTGCAAGCTTCTTGTAAAATTTAGCTAACTAATTTTTTAAATGACCTGTTCAACTCGTTTACTCATCACTACAGGACTTCACGCAGGGCTTGTGGGCAGCCAATAAATCTCTGGTTTGCTCCTCCAGAGGTGTAGTCCTTAATGCTTTGGGGGTAAGTCAGAGAACCACTGCTGAGTGATGATGCTGAATCAAGCTGCTGGCAGAGCTGAGTGTGGGGTGGATTACCCATGCAAAAATAAGCTGCTCCTTTTTCCATTTTTGCTGAAGAGGCAGAATACAGTGAAATAAACAGGGCAAGAAGACAGAACTCATATCCTTCATTAGTCTTTAGAAATAATTTCTTCTGACAGCCAGAGATAGTTGGGAAAAAAATCAATTATTCCAGAGAACTACTTCCAAACCCCTTTTTACAAACATTTGCAATGAGACAGGTCTAAAGAGTGTGAGCTGCAAGACTCATGCACCTGCACTTGCGCAATGCATTTGACACTGTGCTGCATGAACTGCTTATCTCTAAATTGGAGAGACATGGATTGGACAGATGGACCACTCAGATAAAGAATTGGGTGGGTTGGCATTCAAATCGTCATGGTCAATGGCTCGATGTCTGAGTGGAAACCAGTGATGAGTGGTATTCCTTGGGGTTGGTATTGGGGCTGACACTGTTTGACATTTTTTTGGTGACATGGACAGAGGGATTGAGGCATCCTCAGCAAGTTTGCTGAGCACACCAAGCTGTGAGTGCAGTCATACACTGGAAGAAAGGGATGGCATCCAGAGGGACCTGGACAGGCTGGAGAGGTGGGGCTGACCTCATGAAGTTCAGCAAGGCCAAGGTCGAGGTCCTACATGTAAGTCAGTGAATGTATTGATTGCAGCCCTGAGGAGAAGGACTGGAGGGTGCTGGTGGATGAGAAGCTCAACATGCCTCAGCCATGTACACTTGCAGCCCAAAAAGCCAATCATATCCTGGGGCTGCATCCAAAGCCCCACGGGCAGCAGGTCAGGGAAGGAGATTCTGCTCCTCTACTCTGCCCTTGTGAGACCCCATCTGGAGTGCTGCATCCAGCTCTGGGGTACCCAAGATAAAAAGAAGATGGAACTGTTGGAGCAAGTGAGAGGAAGCCACAAAGATGCTCAGAGGGCTGGAACACCTCTGCTGTGAAGACAGGCTGAGACATTTGGAGATGCTCAGCCTGAAGAAGAGGGGGGTCCAAGGACACCTTCTTGCAACCTTGCACTACTTAAAGGGTGCCGATAAGAAAGCTGGAGAGACACATTTTAAAAATGCATGTGGTGATCAGACAAGGGGAAATGGCTTCAAACGGAAAGAGTGTAGGTTTAGATTAGATGTGGAAAATCCTTGGAGATGGAGACTTCAGTGAGCTCTTAAAAATATACCTAAAATCTGATACTCTCTCAGCTCTTGACAGGGTTTCCTTTCCTGTGGGGGAAGAAATGTCAGGAAATAGCAAAAATACTGTAGCAGATGAAGGCTACTATAACAATAACAGCAACACATGCTGAATAAAGTAAGTGGTCTCCCCCTTTGGGATTTGGACACTTTTGCTTCTATCCCAGCTCTGAACTGAGACACATCTTGGCTGTCCAGAAGTAGCTGCTTTCAGAATAGAGCACTGTGGAAGACAAGGATGCCCAGTGTTTAGATACAGGAGAAAAAAAATAACCCTCGTCTACACTCTGCCTTCACATAACTAATTTGCCAGAGCTATCTCATTAAATTCACCATGTAACCTTATCTTATGGCATGACAGCATATTTTTTTCTCTCTTTTTTTTAGAGTCTATATTAGCACAGAAAATAACTAAGATAGGTAACAAAAACTAGGGCTCTTTACTGGAGCAATAACCTTGCAGACCATGCTGGAGGAATTAAAAGGGACACTGAGGGCATACAGGCTCTTCCTTGTGGTCACAGGCAATCTGTGAAAACTTAACGTTCAAAAGTGCAGAAATGTTAGACAAGATCATGTATTTGCTGAAAGACTCCCAGGTGTTACTGTTTTTCATAGGAATTTATACACTTCTCTGGTGTACAGTATAGTTTAGTGCCATTGGCTATCCTCCAGTAAAAGTAAGGTGTGCTATTTTATCACAGGCTCTACGGATTGTTGTTTTCAGAAGTGTCAGTGAACCAGCAGGTGATGACAACCTCCCTGATCTTGGCTATTGGTGATAATTCATCAATGCATTGACAAGGTTGATAATTCAGCTGAGAGTTTGAACACGACCAGAGTCAGGAGCACTTCCTGCAAAAGCTGCTTTGTTTGATATTAGTGCTCATGGCTGGCAATCCACTGTAGTGAATACATTCCAGACTCCATGCTTGAGGCTGTGATGTCCAGTGCCTTTCCTGATTCCTTTCTCAACCACTTTCCACATTCCTCTCCAGGTTGCTGTCTGACCAAAAACTTTCACGATTAGATGTAGCCCAGTTGTTCCCCCTGTGAGTGTTATCTTGGGATGCTTGGGAACACAAAGCAAGACTTTTTTCAGAATCTTCTTTGGGCAAAATAAGAAGCTGATGACTCTGTCCCGATTTTGAAGCCTTTCCAAATGTACTCCCTGCTGTGTTTTGTGGCTATTAAATATTACATTTTTTACTCTCTTTTTCTGACTTTGGATGCTGTTTTTATTTTGTGGGTTTTTTGCCCCTGAAGATAGAACAATCAGGAAAATCTCAACTTACACATGAGCTTCCACTGTGCTGCCCATATCAGATCCTTAATGGAGCCAGGCAGAAATACAGCTCATATTCAAGGCAATCAACCATGGCCCCTTTAGTCGAGTCTTCAGATGATTATCTTAAAATAAACGTTGTAGGACGATGGGATGAATATAGAGCTGTTGGATCACCCTTTGGCCATGCTTTAACATGCTGGGTGCAGAGTGGACATTTGTCCTGTAAAAGAGAATCTGGCTGCACATTACAGTTAGATGATGTATAATCTGCCCAGTGCCAAGTTTTGCCATCTTCTCCCTGAAACAGAAAGATCTGGGTGTGTTTTCTGATTCTGGAAAACAGGCTGCTTCCTGTAAGGGGGTTATAACTCTCAAGTAGTGAGACATTCGGCTGATTTGATCAGCAGAGCAGTGCATAAGAAATTACTTTTCAAGCCAAGTATGCTGTTACAAATCTGAGCTTCTCTTTCAGCTCTCTATTTTAATTTTAATATGGACTAGGGTCTGCTGCTTTTCAGGAGATGTAATCATGTTAGAGGGTTTCAGTGGCCCCATATTGTTTTAGAAGCTCTAATGAAGTAAGAGGCTTAAGATCAAAGAGCATCTTACTAAATGCCATGTTTATGGCATTACTGATTAAGCAGTTTATGAGCCAATTGGGAAACCACACCTGCCCTGCTACACAAAAAGCCACCTTTTAAATCGAAGCAGCTGAGATCAGGAAAATCCTACCTTTTCAGCCTGTGCTTGAGCATGGTGCAGTGGGTAACAGCATCCTCGTCCTTGCTAATTTAGGCAGGTCTGTTCTTCCCCATTCACTTGTAGAGAGGACTGGGAAGTTTGGGAAGTTACGTGTGGCATCTCACTCTCCATATGCCACTGGCAATATGGTGCCTCCTTGGTGGTGAGAAAACCAAAGAACAGACTGTATTTCTGCTGTAACTCCAGCACAGAAATGCTGTGTGACACATTTAACTGTTTGGGGAAAGATCTCATTGAGCAGTTTGCATTGCGCTGTTAGTGGACAAACACTGCCAGGTGAAATGTTCTGGTCAGGTGGTGCAGAAATGACCACAGCATTGCTTATTTTTTATGTTAATACTGTCGTTCAAGATTAAAAAATCAAAATTGAAAGCTTCATGCTGTCTCCCTCACAATACCAGTTCCATTCCTAAAGTCAAGGGAACGTAATCCATGCAAAGTGCTTCCAGGCACAGGAAGTAAACAAAATTATGGTAATAGTGGTAGTAATATTAGTACTATCAGTAGTAATACTACTAGCAGTGGTAGTGGTAATAGTAAGGGTAATAATATATTTGCTTGTCCTTCATCTGAAACAATCTTAGAGGTTCCTTTAATTCATAAATTCATTTGTAGGTTTGCCTAGGTGTTTTCTTTCCAGTTCCACTTGTGTAATCTGCCTGGACTACTTTCTCGGCTGAAATAACAATATTTTGGGTTTGTTTGTTTGTTTGCTTGTTTCAGAAGAGATTTTGAAAATCGCAGCTGGTTAATCAAGCTGAATTTAAAAACCTGCAACCTTTATTCAATCCTGATGGCAAATGAGGAAATGTGAATATAAGTTATGTTATTTGTTAACAATTTTGTTCTCTTTACGTCTGCTTTACTCACTGCACAAAATGGATAGCATTCTCTCTAAGCAGAATACATCTCAGACAACTTCAGTACTCTGAAAATTCCCATCTGTATGAGCTCCCTTTCTGCTGAATGGAAGGAAACACTGCCAGGTAGGGGTTCAGCCTGTCTTTCAGATGAGTTGTCTTCAAGATGAGTTGCTTTCGAAAAGCCTAAATTTCTCTGCTGACTCAGAAGGAAAGTGAGGAAACTTGCATCCATCATATATCTCCTTTTCAGATAGCTAAAATTAGGTGAGATGCATCTCATCCTTGGCAGAGTTCCTAATTTTTTAGTGTATGGCCTATCTTCTGTAATTCTATTGAAATCTTTCAGCAAGCAAAGTGTCCCCTACCTTTAAGGGCTTCAGTTGTAAATGGAATATCCAAGAGTGGAAGTTATCTCACCAGTTGGGCCATATTTAAATTTGACACAGAACAAATTAATTGTGTGGTTAAAATAAAAAACCCTTTGCTTTTGAGTGTGGACTCTGACACAGCTAAGGACTTAACTTTTCCCTGGATCTACATTACATCTTTCGAAAAGCCATCATTCATCAATTAAATAAAAATAGAGAAAGAAATTTTTGATTTGCCAATCCATAACCTGAATTTAAAAAAAAAGTCATTATTATTTACTTCTGTGCTTTATCCAATCCTAAATGTAAATGTGATTATGTTGTGAGAGTGTGACTTACTTGCATTACACTAAGTTCTGTTTGCAAAATAGTTTTGATAACCATGTTTATGTTTCATGGAGTTATTTAGGCAGTTTGATGGGAAACTGCATTTTGATGGGAAATTCAGGGGGATAAAAAGAAGAGATTGATTGGATCTGACTCTTACTTCCACCGGAAAAGCATACTATTGCACACAGCTTCAGAGTTGCTCATGATGTGAATCTTTGTTTGAGTTGTTGGAGAAAATGAGAGCAGCTTTGGCTCTGAGCTAATTATGGGAAAACTTAGCAGGAAGTTCTTGTCACTGTACCTTGCACTTGTGCATTTTTAGCAATGGAGCTTTACAAGACTCATGAGGTGAGCAGGATTTCACAGCTTGAGGCGTCTGGTGACCAGACATAAGGACGTCACTTGGGCAGCATTTCAGCCTCCACCATCCACAGCTCCTCTCCTGTGAATGGTTAACAATTTCCCTTCCCAGTCAGCGTGCTTTCCTCCTGACAGCAACGCTCAATTGCTTCCCTCAGTTCCTGTGGCTGGTGTGGGTGAGGGATATGTGCCGTGTGGAGGAATGAGCTGTATGGACAAGTCACAGTGTCGTTTGTGACAGCCAGGAGGGAGCTCTCATGCTCTGGTGGGGTCTGTTTACCCTGATTCATAGCTGCAATCCTGGCTGACTGCAGTGTGTCAGAGGGGTGTATCGCTGGAGTTGCTGCAGAGGTGATTATGAGGTGGAGCCATGAGGCCCTGGAGCACTTTAACTGCTTTATTTGTCCTCCCGAATGCCCAGTAATAGCTGAAAATAGAGTGGACAAAAGGGAAAAGCTGTTGACAGCCAGGAAAGTTACTGTAATGCTAAAGGCCTCAACTTGGCACCAGACAGCCATTTATGTCTTTGCAAACAATTAAGAGTATATTTCCTCGGAAAAAGCAATTTCTTCTGAAAAAGGTACAGAAAATGATGGAAGCTTTATACTTTATTTGCTGTTTGCTATTTTGATTTGCCTAGGTACTGGCCCACACAGGTTTTTGCACCTATTTATTGATATAAATGTGAAGAATAATATCATTAGTTTGGTGCCTTTTCTGTTGAAGCTGTTTTCAAGCTCTGCAGTGCCTTTCAGCCTGAAAGGCTCGTGAGGACAACTAAGAAACCCAAGAATCTTCAGGCTTAATTTCATCACATAAAAAATGTTTAGCCTAGAAAACTTTTAAGAGCTCACTAACTGAACAAAGTTGAAAGAACTGCGATAGTTTAAAATAAATTTATCCAAATAAGCTACATTTATGTCACCAGGTTTGTGTGCTGCAATTACAAAACCAGGAGTTAATATGTGTAATTGTGCATGTATGAGGGGGAGAAGATGCTGGAATAGGCTGAATAACATTAAAACACATATTATCTGCTCAGTTGCTCACAACCTGCCTTTTACAGTGCCTTTGCCTCTAACTCCACAGTGTTTGGTTCTGGGAGTGGCTGATAGTTTGGATTTGCATCCTGTGGAGCCAGTTTGGAGCTTAAAGCAGGATGTTTGTATCCACACAGTTCCGCACCCCCAGGAGCTGGACTCGCACCATTGCACCCCCACTGTCCCTCATGGTTTAGCAGCTGGGACTTCATGTCACAAAAACATGTGTTCCTTGTGGCTGGGACCATGTTGATGCTGGAGCTGCATAGACTCACTTGCGTGATTTAGGGTTGAGCTAAAAGTACCTTGTTAGAACAAAGTCAGAAGCTTTAGGCAAATGTCTTCCATCAAGATTCATAGCTCGTGATAATGATAAGTTGACTGGACTAAGTTGTATTTAAATGATATGAAAAGTGTATGTAGTCAAGGTTTTTGGACAAGTAATTTTCAGTAAGGACCTGGACGATTGGAGTGGACACAGTGGAGGTCCATGAAAATTATGAGAGGGCTGGAACATCTCTGCTGTGAAGAAATTTTGAGAAAGTTGGGGATGTTCAGCCCGGACAAGTGAAGGCTCCAGGGGGACTTTATCATGGCATTTCAATACATAAAAGGGTCTTGCAAGAAAGAAAGACACTTTTTATCAAGGTCTGTAGTGACAGGACAAGGTGCAACAGTTTTAAACTGAGAGAGGGTAGATTTAGATTGGAGATAAAAACCTAAATTTTTACAGTGAGGGTGGGGACACACTAGACCAGGTTGCCCAAAGAAGCTGTGCCTGCCCCATCTCTGGGAGTGCTCAAGACCAGGTTGGATGGGGCTTGGAGCAACCTGGTCTAGTGGAAGGTATCCCTGCCCATGGCAGAGGGTTTGGAACGAGATGATCTTTGAAGGTCCCTTCCTACCCAGAACGTTCTGTGTTTCCTATTAGTCTATGAATAAGTATTTCAGTCTGCACTTGGGCATTTTTCTGCATGGGAGTTAATGAATTCTACAGCATTTTCAAGATGTTGTGGCAATGCAAACGTCAGCTACTGATTTCTAGAAAACATTTTTCAAGCCTGTGACAGCTTGAATTTAAGCTTGGTTTTGAGTTTTTGGACTGAGAGGATTAGACCATACCAGAATTTTGTTCTGGCTTTCCCAACAAGAACAAGGCTTGTTTCTGAAGTGCAGTTTGTGGGCTAAGATATCCATGTAAGTACAGTTTGAGGCATGTCCTACTGCCTGATTAATGTCTTGTATTTATACTTCTGTAACGGATAGGATTTGACCTGATGGATTCGTTCAGCGTGAAGCAGATTTTTGGAATGAAAGAAGATGGGATTCAGAGTGCTTATGTACGGCTGGGAAGCTTTCCTGTTGTTCAGAAAACTGAGTGAGTACTCTGGGTTTTCACTTTATTTTCCTCCGAACCTCCGCCTTACATCATTTGGTTCCTCTAGGTTAACCTTGTAGTAATTACCTGGTACCTACAGGTTTATTTCTGCTTTGAGCAGCTCTTTCAGTTCAGCTGGCACAGAACATGCACAATGAGGTCAGGAGTCTCAGCAGTAACTACAGGCTCCATCCTGGCAGAATATGAGCTGTGTTTGGTGTATCTGAGTGGTTCTGTTTTGCATATAGCTAAAGCCTTATAAAATGAAGGCCTTGTTGCCTTTGTAAATCATGGCCTACTCCTGTTACTTTGGCTAAGTAGAAAAGGACTGTGGGAAAGAGACACAGCTGAATTAGGGGTAGAAAAACATGTTATATAACCATACACATCGTGGTGTATGGTGGTTGGTTGAATCATGTTTGTTATGCTTTAAAGCTATGTAAGAGATAACCAACTAACTGCTTTAAAAGGCCAGTTTTTTTGCAGTAAAGCAGCTCTCCTTTGCACCTGCCTGGGGACTCTGCGTTGCTTCTTATTGCAACAGTTCTGAGGAGCAGTATCAAGACACTCACAAAAGAACTTAGGGCTACATAAATGGCTTCTAAAAGGAATATTTGGTAGCATTACCATTGCGATTGAAATTTGCTAAACACAAGAGACCAGTTGCTGGTAGATGCTGTGACCAGTAAGCAGATGTGGGTTCTGGCCTTGTAGAAGAATGAGCAGTTTTTAATCTTGTGTCAGCATGGATTCAGTCCTCGGAGTCTTTTCTGACCTAAGGCTGCCAGTTGTGTCGCAGCCTATCACAAGTGTTTCTTTGGGTTGTCACTTGAGCCCTGCAAGCATTAGCTCTGAAAAGAGTAAGTGCATAATTTCACTGAGTAACTACAAGCCATAGATTGACTTGTCATCATTAACATTTTTGCAGTAAATTTCTCTGTGCTGGTTTGAACTTCAACTTAAAAAAATCAATAATAGTTCTTTTTCTTCTTATGGATGGGGGCTTTTATTTTTCATTCTGTTTTCAGCTCTTTTACTCAGCCCACTTCATTTTTGAGATTGTCCTATGAATTATATTTGCTTGATTTCATAACATTCTTTTTTTATCCTGAAACAAAACAGGATTGATATGCTCTTTTCCCCTCGCCCTCTTTCTCCATGTTAATACACAATAAAAAAAAAAAGTAAAAAAATGATATACTGAGAGGAAAACTCTTTTCTCTAGAGTCTATAAATCGAGCTAAGTTGAAGGATAAAGAGAATCATGATCAGTGATCTGATTCAACACAGCCAAATAAAGCCATCTTAGGTTTGGTATACACATAACTGATCTGAGTGTGGATGGGAATAAACCATAAACCTATTTCATTTGGATGGGAATAAGCGTATTTCATTTGTCTCACTGTGATCTCTGGGTTCTGGATGACACTATGACAAACAGTGCAATCCTTGGAGTATAAGAAGGAACTGTCAAGTATGAGCTGATAATCTTCATATCACACAGCTCAGTCACCACTGCTGCTGTGTCCAGCCTTAGTTTCCATAATTCAGTAGGTAGAAATGGAGTAAGTGAAGGTTTGAAGAGCTGTGAAGCAAGTGGGATAGTGACAAGTTCAAGAAGTGAAGACAGGTAAAATTAGGAAGCAGCCACAACTGAAGGGATCATTCTCTGTAAGAACCTCTGGGAAATCAAAGCTCAGTAAAGGGTCTTTGAATAAAGGTCATGGTAGACTGAAAGTCAGTGGCTACTTGACATCAAAAACCAGCAGGGAAGAAAGGCACGCTTTTAAGGATGAATGTAATCAACCACTGAAGAAAGTTAGCACAAATTACAGAGAGTTGTCCATTTGAATCCCTTTTCCAAAGTAAGAGTTGAAGCACTTTGTTGTTGTTTTTTCTGTTGTTGTTTTCTCAGAAAGACTGAGGGAGTGAAGCCAGACCAACCAGCTATGACGGCTTTCCATCTGCTCAGATTACACCCATTTATTTGTTGTTGCTGTTGTCTTTAAAATAAGCAGAATATTTTATCACCCAGGACAATTAGAAGTAAAACATCCCTAATTAGTAGATTAGAATGAATAAGATTCCTTTTGAATGATTCTGAAACATGGAATTCAAGGAGGACTTTTACATTTTCAGCCTTTTGTATTGTAACTTCCACACTCCTGTGGTTTGGGAGTGCACCCAAATGGATATAACACCATGGAAGGTGTTTGCATATTTGGTTCATTTTAGCATTTGTATGCCAGGACTCTGAGATGCTGTACATAGGGTCATTGCTCACAGAAAATGAAATCTTGTAAAGCTGCACAAAACCGATAACTGGAATAATAAACCAAACAAAAACATCTGTCGTGGCTCACAGATAACCTCCAGCAATGTTTAGCAACTGATAGCAACATCTCATAATTAGATACAAAATCATTAACTGAGTAGTATATGTAATTCACTTTATTATCTGCTTAAAGGATTTGTATCCTTTTATACAAGCAATGGTGCTTTTACAAAGTGCCAGATTAGCTGTCTGGGAAATGTGCCTGCTCATCTTCCAAACTGTAACCTACAACTATGAACTTTCTTCCTCTTTGTGGTGAGGCATCATCTGTGAGCAAGCAAACCCAGCAGCCAGAGCTTGGCTGCAGTCAAGGACCTGACCACTGAGGGACTCACAGGTCTCTGTAGCTGCCTGAGGACGGGCCCCAAAATCTGGCTGGTGTTTGTCCCCACTCATGTAGCTGGGGCTGTCCTACTGTTTGTTCATGGCTCCTTAGAGGATCTTTTGGCCAAAACTGTGCCCCAGACTTCTGGGTTTGGATGCTCAGGCTTGTTTCTCATTACTGGAGTCTTGTCTAATGCCAAGATTTTGGCTCACTCTTTTGTTCTGTCGTCTATCTGTATCTCCTAGGACCCTCCCACTGGCCATGTCTGTTCCTCAGTTTTGTCTTGCCTGGTTTGGTTCCAGCCTGACTTGATCATGATCTTAACTACCACCTCACAGAATTACCTGATGCTTGGCCAAGCTTCTAGTTACGATCTATTTGCTCTTTATACTGGGATAGTGTTGTACCAAAACAGAGTTTTGGATTGTTTAGGGTGTATATACCTTGGTGTGTTTTTCTGGGGACTGCATCTCCTGACATCAGCTTTGACGTCAGCCACCTGCCTTAGGTTTCTCCATGGGGGCCTGCCCTGGTCTCATAAGTTGTCTCCTTCCCAGGGAAGAAATTGTACAAAAAGCTACTGAAACCTTCTACCCTGAATATGGAACCTGTTGAAAGCTTCCTTGTTTTTTACTTTTCCCAAACAAATACTTCATATTAAGAACAGTAGAAACAAAAAAGCTTGTTCAGCTTAGAAAAGGGAAGACTCCGGGAGGGAGGATCTTACCCATGTGTATAAATACCTGATGGGAAGGAAGCAAAGACGATGGAGCCAGAATCCTTTCAGTCATATTAATTGACAGGACAAGAAGCAATGGGAATAATTTAAATCCACAAAATCTAAAGAAAAGAAAAACCTTTCTTCGATAAGATGATCTCAAAAGGTCCCTCACTGCCTCCTAACAAGGTAAAGGAGATAAATCATGATGGAGGTGGAATGACTGAAGGCTTTTTTGGTCTTGTAGAGAGTAAAGCACTGTAGGGAGAGCTGAGAAGCACAGAAAAGACTGCATGAAGGAGAGGAGAACAAGTTGTTCATGTCTATGTTGAGGCAGTCACAACATGTATAAATATATCAACAACTCCGGGTGATGGCAAATGCAACCTTTATTTCTAGAAAGCGCCTTTTATACAATGTCTTGGCACTAGTGCTATGTCCCTATTGGCTTCTACATTAACACCCAACAAAACTACTGGTTGCTCTCAACTAACATCCATCTAAAACAAATCTAAGTAAATAACAGCCTCCCTGGAGCAGCTGTGCGTTCTTCTCTGTTGTTTATGGTTTCCTGCTTCTGTTGATGCTAGGATTCTCACAGGTACAAGGTGATTGTGTCCAAGTCGAGCTCTGTGAAACTTTCACAGCAGCTGTCGGTTTCTACATGTTCACATGGCTTCTTGTGGACAAAAGTTGTTTTGGGAAAATTAAGCTATGGCAAGAGAGATTTAGGATAGATTCCTTTTTTTACAGCATGTAGGACAGAGAAAGACAGGAAGAAATTACCTAGAGAGGTTGTATCTATTCCATCACTGAGGTTTCTGGAGTAGAAGCCAAAAAGATGCCTGCCAAAGATGTATGAGACACATCCTTCTATAGCCTTTTCCTTTTTCTTTTTTCTTTTTTCCTGTTTTCATTTTATTTTTTCCTTTTTCCTTTTTCTTTTTTCCTTTTTCTGTTTTCTTTTTTCCTTTTTCTTTTTTCCTTTTTCCTGTTTCCTTTTTTTTTCTCCTGTCCTTCTAAGACCCTCTGGTGATGTGAAGCATATGGAAATGAACTGGCTTTCTCCAACTTGGTTTTGCAGATCTTAGTGGGTTAAATTTCATAGTAGTGGGTTTTAGCTGTTGTAAAATTGGTCAAATTGCTCAAGTACATTAATTACACTCTTCCTCACCAAATGTAAAACCCCTGTTAAATGTTGTTACATTCAGTATCTGAAATGAGAACTGATAATTTTTTCCATAGAATTATGCTAGATGTAGGATCTCACGCTCATTGTCACAGATGAAAGTTCTCATTGCAAATTAAAGCATAAGAGGTTGCTATAAATTGAAAATCAGCAATGGTTAAGGAAGTTTTCTGCCTTCTTAATAAAGTTTTTTTCTTTGTACAAGTTGTGATTCACCTGACCTTGTAGTTGAGTTAATTGACTTTTAGACTGACCTGCAGCACTGGGGGATTCTTTTGTCTCAGAGTTTTATAAGGGCCTCTTCTACCATCTATCCTGTTGTCAGAATTATAGACCAAGGAGCTGGCAGAATGCTCCCTGTAGGTACCAGGCATCCAGCAAAGTTCCACAATATCGATCATCAGTTCAATTCAGCCTTGTGTGAAAGAAGAACATAAAACATTTCTGGGGACAGCAATTCCTGCTCTTGGATCCCCAAGTAAAGCTGAACTTCTAGATGGAGATAGTTTTTAAGTAAGGAAATAAGTTAAAACTCCTAAACAAAGTTTTTGTTATTTATGCAGTAAAACATACAGGGACCAGTAACTTCAGACACAGCTTTTATCACATCTTCAAAGCAAGGAGAGTGTCTTTAGATTTGCTTTTGGCATGAAACCTTTCTCTGTTGGGAACTTGCAGCTGGTTCCTTGATAGCTTTAAAAGTCAGTTGAGGGTGGCACATAATGGGTCATTATGGATTTCTGTCAGTTTAAATCTACCTGATGGGCTGTTTGTCAGCCTTCTGTGATGAGGTGTGGCCAGGCTCACAGTTATATTTAGGTACCTAACTCCCAGTTATTTCTGTGGGCAGTAAGCATCTGAAAACCCTTTCTGAAATTAAGCTTGCATAATGATATTCCTGTTCCCAGCTCAGAGCTGTCCAGAACCATAAAATCGTTAAGTTTGGAAAAGCCCTGTAAGATCACTGAGTCCAACAGTTATCCTGCACTTCCATGCTCACCAGTACACCATGTTCTCAAGTGCCACATCTGCACTTTTATTTGAACCTTTCCAGAGATGGCGAATCTACCACTTCCCTGAGCAGACAGTTCCAATCCCTGATCACCTTTTCAGTAAAGAATTTTTTCCTAATATCTAGTTTAAGGTAATCCTCCTTCTGTATCCTACTTCTGTTCACCTCCAGGTGCTCCTTCTGGCCCTTCTTGTAGATTTGCTAACTTCCAGGCAAATGGGGCCTCCCTGGTTAAAATAACTAGTACCAAAAAGTGAGGGAGCCTTGTCTGCTCTCCTAAAGGAAGGATTTTTGTAAGGGAGCTAGTGGGAGCCTGGTTCAGCTTTCTTTTGTGTTGGAAGAATTCAGAAAGTCTCTGTGTCCCCAGAGGGAAAACCAACTTATAATGATGCCTATCTTGCAGGGGGACTTTATACTGCAAAAGCCATATTAATGGATGAAAACAGAGTGTTCTGAATTTATAACTTGGCTTAAAAGATAGGAGATTCAAAGCAAAGATTAAAATATGATTGAATATTTTGGCATTAGGAAAGAGCAGATCTCAACCTTTGCTGCAATTGCAAAACAATATTCTGGAAATTTTGAGGACTTTTTGCTTTTAATACAATTAAAGGCCTCTAGTTTTATGTGCCTTGGACTGTGCCAGTTTCTGCATAGTGATGGATTATGTCAACTACTCATTAAGACAATGTCTTCATAGTTTGCTCTTCATTAACTGCTGCCATTATGTTTTGTTTTCTATCGAGTGTTTATGCCTGACTGCTCAGATATCCTGAAGCAAAGACATCATATTTGGGAAGGGTTTCTTTAGGAATGATGAAAGGAGCAGGTTGGCTTGAGCATGAAGAACAATGTTAACTGGGACTCTTCAGGTGGGAAAAGAGGTGGCTTAGAGGCATCACAAGCAAAGTTTGAAAAATCATGGATGGTATAAAAAATAGAAAAAGAATATGTTCATTGTGTTGTCCCTGATAAGAACTGAGTTAGGACCTAAACAAACAGGAGGTGGTCCATTATGCAATAATTTGCAGTGAGGGTGATTCCTTGTCAAGGGAGGTTGTGAACGTCATAAGTTTACCTGAGTTCAAGGGAAGGATGAGGAAGTCTAAATGAGATAAATCCATAAAAATTTATTGATATAGAAATTGCATTTGTCTCTGAATTAGACTCCTGGATTCCAAAGATCTGGAGGTAGGAGAGAGATGTTTTTTCTTTTCATTCTTTTTCTTAGGCATCCAATAATGGCTAGTAACAAAAAAAATAGTGATACTGGATTGGTTATCCCTTCTGTCCAGCCCTGCATCCCCATGTTATGGCAGATTTTTATGCTGGAGTAGAGAAAAACAGTGTTGGATTTGGTTACTTCATGTGTTTGGTTACGTGCAGGGGTCGTGGTGTCAGGCTGAGTAAATTTCTTCCTGATGTGTTTGCAATGTTTGATTTGAGAAGCTTCTGGCTAAGGAGCATCATGGAAAGACATGAGCTGTAGTGCCAGTTTTGGGACAGATATTATAATATTTGTTGCTATAATTTGGTACATTTACAGAAGGTTTTGCCTGTTCCTGGCCGTTCTCAGAAGTTACAGGTCTCCAGTGCATCTGGAGCAGAACAGAATTATTTACACGTTGTGTGAATAGAAGCATGAAGTGAAAAACAACCTTGTTAACATGATGGATACTCAACTGCAGATTTCCATTATATTTTATCCAATTTGAGAGCTTCACCATTGGAATGATAAAAGGGCTCCACAAAGGCAGAACCTGGAGGGGACAAGCTTATGTTCATCTCTCTCCAGGCTTCCAAATAAAGCAGATTTTTTAGGAACTGTAATTATACTTATAGAGAGCATTGCTGGGACATGGAGAGAGTTTCAGAAGTTCTGCTCTTCACTGCTAAGCCTGATATATTGCTCTTTTTGCCCTCCCATGCCAGGGATGTATTTCCACAAGGCTTGCCTGATGAATATGCCTTTGTAACTACCTTCAAATTCCGGAAGACTTCCAGGAAAGAAGACTGGTATATCTGGCAGATTATTGACAAGTATGGCATACCACAGGTAAGAGGCTCTTTTGCAGCTGGCAGGAACAGCCACCTTTTTTTTTTTTTTGCCATGAGCCAGTTTTCTTTCCTTAACCTCCCACTCCTTTTTCTTATGAACTGGTAAAAATCCCATTATTTCTTCAGTGCATTTTGCTGAAAATCTTTTACGTTTAGTTCAAACTGTGAAGAAAAGTTTGTATACACCTTGGTTCTTATTAGGATGCAGATAAATGTGCTAGTTGGAAAGGGGGACAAAAAAAATACCATCCTTGCTCTTGAAACTACTGTTGGGTTTTCAGTTGTGTTCAGACAGTTCTGCAAGAAAGTATCTTGCCTTTTTGGAAAAAGATTGTCACAGAGATGTACTACAGAGCAGTGAGTTATGTCAGGTTTTGCCAGACTTCTAGATATCCTGTAAAGGCATTAGGGGTTCCTGTTCTGGATGTGGTGCAACACCTATTATAGCTCCGTTACCCTGAGTCCTGGCTGCTGCACAATTTGATCTAATAACGTTTTTTCAAGTACTTTCAGGTTCTCAGAAGAAAAATACTGTAAGTGTGTACTAAAGGGCTGTCTGTCCCCACATAACATGTTCTTAGCAGCTTGGTAGAGTTTAGGTTTTCGAGGGTGCTTCAGAGGGAATGGTTTGGATGGACTGTACATTTTTCTGCTCAGTATCAAATATAGTGGTGATGGCATTACCTAGGACTCTAAAGTGGGCTGTCAGCATGGGCTCACATAGTTAAGATTATTCAGTATTGCTGCTTTGGAAATTATTCAGTATTGCTGCTTTGGGACTGGTATTAAGAAGGATTTTGGGAGCTCTCAGTGAAGGATAGGAGCAATTTAAAGAGTTAGAAAACTGGGTTTGAGACAATAGTAAAAGGTTTATATGAAAGTTATTATTAGCTGCACTTTGTTAAATGAAATGTGATTTACTGTGCCACATGCATTCCTAGTTGCTGCACAGTGAGAATGTGTGTGTCACTCTGCATTTCTTACAGGAAGTTGAAAACTTGAGCTGCTTAAGTGAGAAGAGAAAAAAACACTCAATATTTCCAGTAACAATTTCAAAAGTGCCTTGAATTGTGGTGCCAGAAGTGCCTTAGAGCCCCATGAGCCCCCTTTCATGTAAAGTTGGTTGTGGTTTGGCCACTCCCTTGCAGACCTGCACAGTTCAGAGATGCAGACACTCCTGAGCCAGCACTGATGTGAGCGGGCATTCCCAGCCAGCACAGTGCTCAGCTGCATGAAGCTGGGTCAGATGTGGAGTCAGCCTACCCTGGGCTCTTCACAGCACCCACAGCCCAGTGCCAAGGTGGCCCAAACTCCTCCCAGCTCGGCCACTTGTGGATACACCATTCCTGGCTCTGCCTGCTCCACTACCTGCTGCTTGCTGGTAACTGCCTGACTTTGGTAAAAGAAGGTCCAATTTGTAAATGAACTCAAAAGTTTCAAGTCTTCAAAAATCTATTTTTGCCTGCTCTGTAGCTTGCAGGACAGGGCATGGGGTGTAGCTGTAGTTTTCTATTCAAAGCACCTGAAATAAAGTGCGGGCAGTGCCACAGCTCAGCAGACTGATTTCATACCAGGCAGTGAGGTATTTTTCCATATTCCAGGGAACAGGTGAGGGCGTGTGATTGGAGTAAAGAGCCTGCTGGGAAGTAGTGGAGCAGTACACAGGATAGAGGGATCCAAACCAGGTCCAGCTTTGTGCCTTTTGGGCGGTGCCCCTGAGCTGTGCAACCGCCCATGGCACAAGGTGGCCTGTGCTGAAACCATGCCCAGGGTTGTACTCACAGGAGGAGGCTTTAGCTGGTCATGGGTCTGCACCAAAGCCTGTGCAGCTCCATCTTATTTACCAGCAGAGGTATAGGTTCTCTGTCCATATCTCCCACAAAATCCTGTCCTCTGCTCTTTGCTTGGGCTTCTTACCACAGCCTGTGTCATCCCTGGCTTTGGGGTGTCAGTGGTGATGGAAAGCAGTCAGGAGGAAGGAGAAGGCTTTGTTCCTTACCAAGCCCCTTCTGTCTCCTTGCAGGTCTCGATCCGGCTGGACGGAGAGAACAAAGCTGTGGAGTACAACGCCGTTGGGCTCACCAGGGACGCTGTCAGGGTGGTCTTCCGAAACGCACGGGTCAGTGACCTGTTCGACCGCAACTGGCACAAAATCGCCCTCAGCATCCAGTCCAAGGCTGTCTCGCTGTACATAGACTGCAAGCTGGTGCAGATGCTGCCCATTGAAGAGAGGGAAAACATTGACATTCAAGGAAAGACTGTGATTGGCAAACGCTTGTATGACAGTGTCCCCATTGATGTAAGTACTGCACTTGCTGATTAGAGCTGGGGCAACGTTCAGCTTTGGGTTTGCAGCCTGTGAATGAGTGGGCTTTTGGGGCTTATGTTGAAATTGGCCCTTTTCCTGAGGCAGCATTGCTGCCAGTGTTACATAGCTAAGACAGATTGGCACCTTATGATGTACAGGACTTGCTGTATTTTTATGTGAGACCATATCTCCATAACAGGGATTAAAAATGAGAAGTTTATTCCATCTCTCTGTCTAGTCACAGAATGTGCTACACATAGAAGCAGAGACAAAATTGGATGCAAATATCATCAAACTGGATACTGAACTACACAGAAAGGTCTTTCTCCATCTGATCTTGGCATTATGAATGTTTCCACATGTGATAGAAAGAGATGGGGGGAAAAGGAAGCTTGTTAATTCAGGAGAGTTGTGATATATTCTCCATTCCCCAGATATTAAATGACCCTTAGTACAAATGAACCAAAATGGAGACACACAGGCTGATTGTCCTGCAGCAGTGTTACCCTAGTATAATTTATGTGTGATCGTTTGGTGTTTGAGACTTGTATAATCTTTCTTAGCCGTGTAAAACAGATGGTACATGCATATCAAATGTGTTCATAACATTTCTCATGCAGGAATAAATGGTCAGAAGATGCAAGGCACAACAGGAGAAAAACAGACCTTGTGTCTAGATGAAATTCTAGGAGGGATAGATGTGGCCAGGTTATGTCTTCTCAGACAGGAATTTGGCCAGAACATGGGGATTAGCATGAAAACTTGCACCAGAATTTGAATAGGCCTTTTCAGTGTCTTATTATCTCATCTCTCGGAGCATGCTGAGATATTGGTCTGTTATTGAAAGGTAGAGATAGAAATTGACTACAGAATCCATAGAACTGCTCTGAGGTTAGCACCATCTGGTTTTTGTTTGTATTTTCCTGCTCTGTTTGTGTCCAAGCAAAAGGACACACAGTCTTTAATAATTCACTGTCTCTGTCTCCCAGTTTGATCTTCAGCGGATGGTGATTTACTGTGATTCCCGGCACGCCGAGCTGGAGACCTGCTGTGACATTCCCTCTGGACCAGTAACCTCCTTTTTGCCATTTATTCATTTTCACACAAACACTCTTCATTGAAATCTCTTACATAAATTGGACTATGTGGCAGTGTGGGATTATAATTTTGTTTAATAAGGGTGATTGAAACCTAACTGTGTAATTGGCACTGTAGCAGCACCAGAGGAGGACCACTGCACAGGGATGAGTATGAGGAATTTGAAGTTTCCAAGTTCCTCTTTCCTTGTCAAAATGTCAGGGGAAACAAAACCCTGAAGTGATGATGGAACAACAGAAATGCAGCATGAAATATTCAACATGTTTCCCACTGGTTTTATTTGGGAACAGCTAAAAACAGTGCCAGTTGCAGCTTATTTTCCTGTGCCCAACTCTCACTAGAAACTCACATCCTCCTTTCACTCTTCTTCCCTCTGTCTTGGTTAAAGAGGTTCATTGTTCATTTTGCCACATTTTCCCCTATTGCTTGGATGAATGGCTTTTGTGGGATTTCATTCCTCATGAGGACACATTGGGCTGTGTGTTACACAGTAGTGCCTCTGGGATTTGTCTAAAGTGGGTGGAAGGGGAAACTTTCCAGCATCAAAGGCTTTGTCCTGACCTTGGGTGTTTGGGTGCAGTGCCAGGTTACGGTCCTGACGGAAGCACCTCCTCTGGAAGTGAGGCCCACTGTTGGCAGTGAGCAAGTTGGACATCTGAAGATTTTCAACTGCTCCTGTCCTCCTGGACAAAAGGTGAGTGTTGAGACAAGTGTGTTTCATTTGGGATGTCTGTAGAGGTAATGGAAGTTTCCCCAGGTATTTTCTCTTTACCTAATTCAGTGATTCTGATCATGCTGGTGGTCCTGGTAACAACACTGAAAACAAAATGATTGTTCTTATCCAGCCCAGTTATGTACATCCTTCTTCAAAAAAAAACAGATTATGAAGGTAAACGTGGCCACATTGAAAAAAATCTCGTAGCATTTAAAAACAGTGTTCTTGCATGTTCTGGCTCTGACTGGGACCTCCAAGAAACCAGCTTCATTGTCACTGCTCCTGAGGGCATCTCAGCTTTATTCTCTTCTCTGCTTAAACCTGAAAACATTTTTGTTGTGCTCAGTAGATGTAGGATCAGGCCCCTTGCTTGAATATAAAATGAGAGTATCAGTTTGATTAATCGTGTCTTTTTTGTCTTAGGGGGAGAGGGGTCCACTTGGCTTTGAAGGTCCCAAAGGTCAAAAGGTCAGTAATATGTGCTAGTTCATTTACTTAATAGAAACAACAACAGTGGAACAATGTCAGAGCAAGTTGAGGAGTTGAAGATTTCGAGAAATCAGAGTCAATTTAACATATGACTAAGTTCAGACAGTTTTGGGTGAGCCTGGGACTGCAGGAGGCTCTGGCCATCTTTTGTATTCATTTTATGCTTGCACTTCTCCATTGCTGCTTTATGTCATTCTTAGAGTAAATCTGTTGCAAAATCATTTTGTGCAGCTTCTAAACTGGCATTTTTGCAAGTTACTGTTGTTCACTAGGTCATGCACAGCTTCCATGGTAGGTCACCTGGAAAACGAGGTGCTGCTTCCATGCTGTGCCTTGCTCAGCAGTAATACATGCGCATAGTTTAGGTAGCAGCCTTCCAGTCACACTCCAGAAAATTTCTTGAGACTAGGGGTAAAGGATCAGTCACAAACTGTTATCCTCAGCTAGACTGTCTGAGTCATGGTGTTAAATATAGGACACTTCCCTCAGTACTCTTCTTCCTAGATAAAAGGGTAGGACAGTGGTTGTGATGTCTGTCTCAAGTTTCACAGTGCAGCCTTTATATTACCCTGCATGTTCTGCAAGCCTCTTTGATATACACGTGTGTGCATTCAGCATAAGCACATTTTCCTTCTGTGCCTGGCTACAAATAGAGCCAAGAGGCAATAGACTCACAAGGAGCACTGGTACTGGAAGAAAAAAGAGTCACAACATTGCTGGAGAGGTGAAAATTGGTGGTGTTGGTGGTTCCCAGTTTTACTATCTGTGAAAAGATATTTGGGATAAAAAGTTGTATTCAAAACTATTTCCATCTGAATCCCTTCTGCAAATCGAGTCACTGAATTTATGCCTGTTTGGTAAGTAACCAAGTTGCATCCCACCTGAAGTCACTGAGTTATTATGAAAGACTGTGGGAGGGGAAAGGAAAAATCTCTAGGTCTTGGAAGGCCAAATGTCCTCAGAGATGTGTTGTCTTTTGGCAAAGCTTGGTCTGCTGTCTGCAGGGGGAAGTTTCAGAGATAAGAATATGCCTTTTGGAGGCTGGGATGAAAGAACATGGGCTCATTACTGCTCAAATGTGCCTAGCTGAAAGCGCAGAAAAAGGTTCCTTACGCTTCCATGTATATATAAATAGGAGCTTTCTATTTTAATCTGTGACAGCTTAAATAGTAATGGGCTATTTTAAGGAATGGCAAAGCCATGACTGTTGTGAGGAGGTTGCAGAAAAGACAATGATGATAATGATGAAAGGGTCCTGCAGCAAGATCCCATTGTCTTCCCCTGCTTTGCCGAGGTCTGTGTGCTGGTGAGGGTGTCTGTGTGCCACACGGGACAGTGCTGGGGTGCAGGTCACACTAGAGGGGTGTATTTACAAGCACAGCATCAGGTGGTTTTCTGGAAGAGACCCCAAAAGGGCTGCCCCACTCCTGCAGACGTGCCTGACTTTCCTCTGGCTGTAGCAGTTTGAGACTTGTACACAGACAAGGCAGAACTGTGTCACAGTCTCAAGGACCTGGGGATGATGCCATTTAAATCTGGGATCTGACAACAGTTTAGTGCAAATGTGATGTTTTGATACAAATGACTTAGCTTCTCTAGCTGATAAATAAGGCAAGTAGTAGATTTTTCTCCCAGCTTGCAAAGATGTTATGATTCAATAACATATACTACTCTTGACAGCAGTTCTTACATCACTATTGCCAAGGACCAGCTTGTCACAGTCCTTGCTCTATGTTCAAGAACGAATTTTGCTCTCCTTCTCTCTCTCTGCAACATTACTGAGCTAACCAGGCTAAAATGCTGGCCTTGGCAAGGAATTCAATGCTATTTGCAACTCCTCAACATTACCACCTGGTATTTATTAAAGAAAGGTGAAGATAATGAGTTTCTAATCTTTTGTAACTCTTCAAAGGCAGGGCAAAACAGGAGGGCTTGCAGTTATTAAAAAAGAGGAAAAAGTTCCTGGGAGATAAACACCTCTGCCTCAATCACCCATGCTGCCAAACTGAGGGTAATGCATGGAGACACAGCTGATGTGTTTTGGAATGAGGTACGGTAAAGGATCGTCTTGGGAAACAGCTAGGCAGGAAATAGCTGTGGCAGAATTGGCTAATATGTCTGAAACTGGGTCCTATTGATAAATTTTAGATGGTAATGACAACCCAGGCTGATTTATTTTCCTTCCACAGTCCCTCTGCAGGCTGTGTTGTTTGCAGGCAGCCTGGATGGCTGCTTGGGGCACTGGGCTGATGATCAACAGGCTTCTTCTCTCTTCCAGCATTGCTATTGATCCAAGTTTACAGAAAATTCTTTCTGCGTGAGATGTGTTTTTGTCCACATAGAAATTACAGTTTTTACCTGCCATTGTGAACTTTGTGAAGTCCAGTATATTAGACAAGCTCTAGCAGGATATATCCTTTCCTCCAAATAAGAGGGGTTTTTACTTTCAGTGACTTAAAAGAGATGGTTGCATAAAAATTTTTATGAATTCTACCACAGCCTTCTTAACTGACCATGACATAACTTTTGCATATATGCTACTTGCTCTGTGAGTTTTCTTTCTTTTGGCAAAAAACAAAACAGAAAGGGTAAAGAAAGAAACTTTCATATTTCCTGTGCTTTCAAAAGCATTTCTGCACGTGGGGAAAAGAAAGCATGATCCTGGCAAATGTTTTCAGTGTCTGTGCTGCTATGCACATTTTTTGAGGGGGCATAGATCAGGATAAATTGGATGGAGACACAAAATTAAACATGGAATGGGGAGATTTGGGGAGAGCAGGGGTCATCAGACTTACTGATGCTGTGGTACTGGAGGGTTCTGCTCCAGGTCTGAGACTTTTTCAGCTTGATATTAAATCTGTACTGAAGTCCACAGTGTCTGATTTCCCTTCTAGCAAAAGATGATGGGAGGCGCAAAGAGGCGAGCACGTTGTATTTGTTAGTGAGGGGTGGGGTGCTCAGCACAGCAGGTTTCTGGTTTGTACATTTTGGGTGAGAATCAGGAAGGAGCTAGGTAGAGGTGTGTGGGCAGAGCCCTCTCCTCCCCAGCAGCTCCCAGTGCTAGAGGAATTAAAGGAACTGATGGCAACACTGCACATAGTCTTCAACTAGTTCCAGTAGTGCATATATCCTCAGCTGGTCCTTCCTCTAGTTTTGAGACTGCAGAGCAGTGTGCAAAAATTATTTACGGGTATTTTTTCTGCACTTGCTGGGTTTGGCAACACTTCTAGTTCTGTATCTGATAAATATTTATGAAATTTTGTATATTCTTTGATTCTTTATCTCTTTTACCCCTGTCCTTTTTAGGAGAAAAGTGAAGGGAAATTTTGCTTGATTTTTGACTGACCATGCTACTCTTTTCCTCCCTATGTCCTTCTTCAGTTATAATTTTTCCAACCATTATAAATTGTACCTTTTCAGCTGTCTTTTTTGTGTGTTCCTTTCCCTCTCTTTCATAGGAACAAGCAGAAAGAGTGACTTGGTGTGTGCTGCACACTTCTGGGAGGGAAGAGAAGAATTAGCTGACACTAAAAATTTAGTGTGACTGAAAACAAGGATTTTGAATTAAAAAGAAAAACAACAAAAAACTCTCAAATCTTAACAGTATTTTCAGGTTTATTTTTGACTATTTTAATGCATGTATGCTCTAGGTCTTCTGAAAAGCATCTTTCCAAGTACCTCCTCTCTTAGTAAAAACCAATGACTTTTGAAGTACCTCACAGGAGAAAACTCTGTCTTGCCAGTGCACTCTGAAAGCTTCTACCTCTATTTTCGTATGAAAAATAGAATAGAAAATCAATCTGAAGACTTGGATGTTCAAGACATGCAATTAGGTACACCCAGTCCTTAGGACAGGAGCTGAAATCTTGGCTGTAGAGACTGGTGGGAGCAAAAGTGTCCGTAACTTCAGTCAAACCCTTGTTGCATCACTTTCCTTCTGTGTCTAAGAAAGGAATGAATTAGCTCTGTGATATTAACACATTTTCTGTTTCAAGGGAGAAAGAGGCATCCCAGGGCTTCCTGGACTCCGAGGAGAAAAAGGAGAGTCAGTAAGTAAGAAATACCCAATGATTTTGCTAACGGAGATGAAAATGTAAGTAGGTGTTTTCTCCTTTTCGTTGAGAACTTGCTCACAGCATTGTGTGCCCTGGTCGAAGCTGCTCCCTCTGCTGGACCTGAATCCCAGGAGGAATCTGATCTTCCTGGCATTCACTGTCCTCTCTTGGAAAGGGGGAAGTGGAGGGTTCATCCCTGGGTATGGCTGATAACTGACTTAGTACTGACCTTCTAATTAAATATGTGACTTGGATGCACTTGATTATACCACAGCTGCACATCTGCTGGGGACAATATGAGGCAACTGAACACAAAGAAGATGTAAATCTCTCTCGACTATTTACAGTCAGATGACCAAGATACAGCCTTCCCCAGCTGCAATTAATGCAAATGCCAGACTGAGTTTTTAGGCAAGAAAATCTTTAACCCTATGTAAAATTCATTCCAGTAAGCGTTGTTGGCAATGTTGCTTTTGGAAATGTAGCATCAGACTCTTCCATGAATAAAAAATAAGTTGTTTTTCTGGCTGCAGTAGGAGAATTTTGGATAAGTTTTTTTAGTTTAATTTGTCACTGAATTATTATCAAGGAATTATGCCCAAGTAAAATTGCTTTCCCTATAGTAGCTGTGAGGTGACTTGTGTGTCTATATATAAAGAGAGATAGATCTTGGACATATAACAAGGAAAACATGAAATATGTATTTGTAGTGTTGTTTGACATCCTTGTTTTCAAATGTACATTTTCCCCTCCTTTTTTTCATTTCTAGGGCAAAGCCTATGGCATAGGAGAAAAAGGAGAAAAGGTAAGATCTAATCCTTCACTGGTCCAGCAAATGAGTTGCTTGCTCTTGCCTTCTGTAGTTCAGAGGTTGCTTTTGGAGTGCATACGATGCAAAAGGTGTGACACAGTCAGATCTTTGTGGGGAACTTTGGTGCCTTGTTATGCCTCCTTCTGCAGACAAGCTTTTGAGTGTTCATTGCTTTTTCCCCTTTGTGTTCTTGGAGTTTCTTTGTGCACCGGCCATGGAAAATCTTATCAAATTGAAATCATAATCTTTGCTTTGTGTAAGCAGCAGTGAGTTCGTGGAGGATAATGCACTAAAGAAATTGGCTGGAAGGATGAAAAACAAAAGGAAAGCATAATTTTGGTTTTATTGAATTTTTCAGCAGGATTAAATTTGGCTTATGAGGAGTCTGTCGTAGTCTTTCTTCCAATTGGATCTTTTCATTAATAAAATGAATGAAAAAAGCTGGAATATTTTTTTACTTCAAATATTAGTCAGGACAGAGTAATAAGACCAGAAGGTTAAAACTGAGGTTATGAAATAACCACGGAAAATTTCTGGGTTATCTATCTTGGAAAACTCTTTGTTAGGGGATCAACAGTGGGAAACAAGTAGCATGAGTGGATTAATTTGCATGTTAAAAAGATGGTGATTTCGAGGCAATTTTGGCTGCAAACTTTCCATTTTGCACAGAAAAACGAGTCTCAATGCCTAGACTTCAGAGGAGAATTAGCTCTTTCTGTCTGTAGCTCCATATCATGGCTGAGGGTGTTTTCCTTTTGATCAAAAGCAAATTTCAAGTTGCAGCAAACAATGGAAAAAAGATTGACAGGAGGGTATAGGAGACAAATGTATTAAGGAGGGAGTCATGGTTCATTTTGAAAATGAGATTAAGAATCTGTTCAACTGTTTCTCAGGGAATCTGTGGCTACTCAATTGCTCAGAGAATTTAAAACAATATTGGACTGTGATCGGAAAGGAAGAATGCTGCACCAGAGAGAACATGGGATTTATGGCCATTGCATCTTCTCATTTGCTCTTTCTATGGTTATGATATATTGATTGTAAATAGTGGTAATCCATCATGTGAAATTACAATCGAAATGCTGGTTGCTCATGGCAGGAAATATTATTGAGCCAGGCTAGAGACATGGGGGCCATAAAGAACACATTTCTGCATTCATTTTCCTGCAGTCCTCCCACTGACAGCCACTATTTAGCCTTTGAGACTCAGGATTCAGCCTTTGGAAAGCAGCTCGTGTTTGGCAGGTGGTGAGAGTCAGCAGTGTGGTGGGAAACATGATGTTTATTATATGAGTTGTGCCGTAGTTGAAGCAAGTTCTTGTTTTCTTATGCTTTGAACTCTGCAGGAAAATGTTGGAAAATGTCATTCCATCTGTATTATTTTCATGCATAGGCAAATAGGTTTGCAGGACTGGAGGGAGAAAAGTAGAGAGACCTCACAGTATGTGCAGAACTTCGGCTGGAGTAGCCAAACAGCACTGAGTGCCCAAACAAATGTGTAGGCTTGGAGGATGCTGAGTTTATGGTCAGCTTGTTGTGTTTATTTGGTACCTCTGCCAGCTGAGGCAGCTCGTTCTCATCTGGGGAGGGAGGGTATGTGGGACCCAGGTGTTTGTGCGCCATGTGCACCCAAGGGCTGAGTGTCAGTGTGGTGGCTGATGCAGAGCAAAGATATAGCAGCTGTATGTTGCTGGCTTCATTAAAAAGGGAGCCTGGGGACACAGAATCATGAAAACATAGACTATGTGAAGTGGGAAGGAACCCACAGGGATCATCTAATTCAACTCCGTGCTCCTTCCAGGACTACCTAAATCTAAACTCTGTAACTAAGAGCACAATCCAGATGCTTCTTGAGCTCTGACAGGCCTGGGGCTGTGACCATGTCCCTGCACAGTCTGTTCCAGTGCCCAAGAAGTAGCCAGAACCACAGGGAGTGGGGCTGCAAGTGCGTGCAATGCCAGTCACTATCCCTGCTCCTGAAGAAAAGCAGAATAATGTATGAAGTGAAAACCTTCCTGGAAAGGAGAACACCTGGAAGTAGACGATTCATGTGTCTCCTTTGTTTGCCTGCTGCGCTGCAATGGCTGCATGAGCAGGAATTCTTGTTTTTCACTTTGTCTGTGACAGCTTTGTTTCCTTGATTTTTATGAGTATGAGCCAGTGCTGGAAAGCTGGATCAGAGATGCTGGACTTTACTAACAGCTGCAGTCTGTGTGATTGTTGCCGTGCAGGTGCTGTGGGATCCTTTAAAAGGACGACGCTCACATCCTAAATGTTGATGGAACAAAGTTGTCTCACCTTTGAAAAGACTGAGATGACAAGATTAAAATCATCCCCTTATTACAGTCTTGCTCTCCAGCTGTGCCAGCGCCAAACACCTGTCAGACCATGCTGTTGCCAAGTACTGTTTGTTGGGCATTTATGTGAGGTCTGAGGCATTTGTTAGATGGAAAATCCTGTGCTTTTCCAGGAGGACAGGAGAGGCACTGGCCTGGCTTCTCCAGGTCATTACCTTGGTTATATCACCAAGTTAAAGCCAAAAGGATACTTGTATTAGAATATATAACATGTCGAGCACATCATTAGTGGTAAACCCAAAGATAATAGCGGCTGTGGCTAAAAACCTAATTCATGTTGATGTGAGGACTTTAGTGACTTTTAAACCCAGGAAACTGACTGCGATGGTTCAAGCAGCAGCCTGGCATGTTCCTCCAGGCTTAAATAGCTCAGAGTGGTGGAGGATGCTTTTTATGTACAGAAACATGCATATGCAGCCAAGTTATTATGCACAGATATTAAAAAAAAAGAAAATACCACATTGCATCTACAGATGCCCTTGTAAACCACTCTCAAGTGGATTTCCTGGAGAGGCGGAATTCAGCTATTGCTACTCTGTATTATATCTTAAATTTCCATTGCTGACTGCCCTCTTTCAGCCCTTGGAGTTCTTACCCCCTTTCACATTAGATGTAGTCTGTCATATTTCTGCTTATAAATCTGTGTCCCTTTACTGTGTGTTTACTGACTTTTGCAAACGCTTCTGTTGTTGAACTGATTATTATACATGGGTAAATATCCAATTCTGTAACATCATCACCATGAAGGGGAATGTTTTAGCTTTATTCTGGCAGTCATTCAAGTGGATATCTGCTAAACTAGATGGCCTGATCCTGCAAGGGTTGTAACTCCCATCTTCAAATCTCTATTGGTTCAAGAGGAGTAGGGGCAGGAGAGGAGTGAGGGCAGCAGGAGCAGCTGGAGAGCATCTTTGAGGATGATTGAAACAAAATGGGGTTTCAGTAACTCGATCTAAGTCCAAGAATTCATGTCTGACAAGGGAGATTCTGTAGAGCATGAGGGCTGCATTCCTGGGGCACAGCCATCCACATCACGAGCCAGCCCTTCTAATGCCTCCTTGCAAAATTTAACTGGGAGGCTTTCAAAAACTTATCCCTTTGTCTTGCAAAGTACATAGCGTTATGCAATGGTACTGAGACACTCTTCCAGCATCCCAAAGGCCATGAGAAGTGAGGAGGATCTGCAGGCAGGAAGGTGCTTGCAAAAGTGATGACTTCGGAGAGAATAAGATGAAAATCTGTCAAACTTTGAGTGGTATGGAGATACTAGTGGGAAATTATTTTTCAGTCTTTCTTCTTCTAAAACTGAAGGGGAAGCAAATCAGACTACCTGATGGCAAGTTTAAAATGAACAAAATGAAGTTGCTTTTCATCCAGCAGGTATTGAAACACCTCTTTGCAGTCTGTTCTGGAGGTTAAAATTTTGTGTGTTTAAAACAGTGCATATGAGTTAACTAGAGAGAGACATCTGTAAACCTCTAGTCAGTACAAAGACATTCTCCACTTCAGGATGTCAGTGGAGCTCTGCAAACTGTGATTGGTGACAGCAAGACAGAAGGTTTGAGAAGTCCCTATGGAAAACTGAGGCAGAGGGGACAGAAGCTCACTGCACCTTTGTCTTGACTGCTGGTAGCTGTTTTTAGACTTTTGGTACAACTCTTGAATATTTCTAACACCTTCATTGCCCAGAAAGGGACAGAAATTTGGATAGTCTGTTCAGGGCTTAGGCCAACACTATCCACACCTTTTGAAAAAGAGTAGGAAACATGAAAAAGGTGTCATGAAACAAGTGGATCAAGTGATCACTACCATGATTTTTACACAGGAAACCAATTTGTCAGAGGAAAAAAATCTAACCACAAGCACCCACCTTTTGCAGAGGTGGTGGATGAAGGTTTCATTATGTTTTGCACTGGGACTTCCCTTACTAATGAGTTTCCAAGAGTATCCAAGCTTTCCTTTTGTGCTTTATCTGTTTCCCTTCATGCTAATAATCACACAGGCAGCAGTGAATATGAGAAACAACTTTGGTAGATTAAGTCTATATTCTCTTAGCAATTTTTTTTCATGGTAACGACTCTGATGAAAATGCAGAATAATTATTATAGTATTTCTAAGGAGAATAAAATCTCTGAAGTGGCTTGGCTTATTAGAGATGCACTGACTGCGAGACCAAGTGTAGAAAAGAAAAGCAGGCAGATAGTTAAGGCTCTGGGCTACACTGTAGGACATCCAGACTTGGAACTTGGCTCTAATGACCAAGCAAAGCAGCTAGTCTTCATTCCTCTAAAATTAAGCTGAAGAACCTCTTTCTCTCCAGGTTTGTATGTCTTGCCTGATAGAGCCTTCAAGTAAAGGCTTCGCTTCACCTTCTCTTCCCTTCTCTTCCAAGTTGGAGTTATTGCCATTTGTAGGGCTTCTGGAGAAGCTGTGGAAATCTGCTCTGTTAGATACAGCCTCTCCACACAGAGCCCTGTGCTCTGTCTGCCCCGAGGCAGCTGAATATATGAAAGGCCTGACCTGAAAGCCCTGTTGCTTTTTTACCCCTGTGCTGTGCTGTCAGCAGGACTTGCCAAATTAGCACGAGTGCTGTGCCTTTAGATCAGGGCTGGCCAGCATCCAGCAGCTTGGGACACAGGAAAATTAGTGCAGTTCTGCCTGCAAAAATGCTGCAGGCATAGCTGGAGTCTGGTGCTGCAGGGTGGTTCGATGCTGAAGGAGAGCTTTCATCTGTGTATTTTTAGGGGATGCATTTTGGGACCAGGAGGACAGTGTGTGTGATTTGCTGGCAGGTAAGGCTCAGGCTGACAGTGATATTTTAGACCCAAGGGCCAGAGGTGAAAGCTTGAAAACAACTTCAGTCAAAGGAGACAGAAAAACCAGCTGAACTTCCAATAGCAGGATGTGTTCTCTGAGCTCTTAAATGATGTGGGGCCTGAGCTTACATGAACCAAGAAACAATCCCTATTTCTGCAACTTCCAAATAAAACTATTTATCACTTCAAGAGATACATCTGTCCTTTTCGTTGCTGAAACTATGAGCCCAGTGCAGGGAAGATGCTCCAGTGAGGTTACAGACCTTGCTTGGGCTGCTGTGGTGTTCAGATAGAGTTACCAAGTCCCCGAACACGTAAATGCCACCCAGCTTACCCAGGACTGGTGAGCTGAAGGGTTTCCCCTGAGAGACTAAGGCAGAAGCAGGCTGCAGGAGCAGCCTTAGTGCATCACCATCCGTGCTGGCTCCTTCAGTGAGCACATCCAGACAGTAACAAAATGGGAAAACATCTCCAAGTTTAGAGATAATATTCAGTTGAAATTTGAAGACAAAACAAAACCCCAATGCCCCGTCACTGATGTTCCTTGGAGACAGTGGCTATGGAAACATTGCCTTCCCAGGGTTGCATTCTAATGTTCTTAGTGCTCAGTTCTTATTTTATTGCAGAATAAAAAAGTAATGTGAGCATAGCTAAAACTGACCTGGCAATGAAAAGTGAAAGCACAATCTGCACGGCTTTTTTATATATATGTTTTGGGTTTGGTTTTGGTTTGTTGGTTTGTTTTTTTTTTTGGTGCTGGGAATCATCTCTCTCAGCAACTATTCTTAGCTACTGACTTCATCTGGTTAAAAGCACTTAACCTCTCAGTCCAGCACTTAAACATCTATATAATAATACCTCATCTACGTCATAAGGTGGTCATGCAGTTCACTGGAGTTGTTCATATCTGTGATTTCTTCTCAGAATCCTCATATTAAAAGGTGAGTTCTAGTAATGCTTCTGTCTGCCTTAGTATGTTCTGAATCCTCTTGTGTATGTGGCCAGTTTTGGTCTGCATGCTGAGTATTTTTGTGTCCCCTTAACTGTAGTTAAAGCACATTCTGCAGAGCTAAATAACCGTGGTTTGATGGAGTTCTTTTTCTTAACCATAATTAAAGGGTTTTAGATAAATTTTGTGGGTTTCTGTGACCCAGAATAACAGCTGCAGATTGCAATAAACAACTCGAAGACAGCTCACATGCTGATTGTGATTGTGACAGCTTAATTCTCAGCAGTGTAAGAGTACTACTAACTTCGTTCCTTTTTTTTTTTCCCTTACATAAACTTAGAAAACCTATATTTCTTTTCATTATTGTCCCCTGGCTGGCAGGTACATTGCTGGTATGCAATGACATCTACTGGCAGCCAGAAGTTTGCAAAGTCTCCAGCACTTGTTTCTTTAGAGGATTTCTCTGCCAAGATCCACTGGCAGTGAGGAAAGGAAGCATGTGAGATTTGCCAGCTTTATGTTTCTTCTGAAAATAAATGGGGCGGGGAAAAAACCAGATTGTCTTGATCCTGTAATTGATAAATCTTGTTTGGAATGTGGGATGCTCCTGAGAGTGATATTGCAATGGATAGGTATGGATTATCGCCTGTTAGGTGGAAAATAAAACAGCTTTCCCTGCAGTCTGGAGCACATCCTCTGAAGTGCAGCTGATAGAATGAATCTAATGAATCTAATGAATCACAGAGAGCTGAAGCATTACACGAAGTAAGCTGCTATCACTGGTCCATCAAAGGTATCCTAAGCATTCCCTGCCCCTCTCCCTGCTGGTTAATCTCTCTAGTTAAGCAGACAGGTTTTCCCCTTTCCACTGATCAAAGCTGTTGCTGGGCTGTTCTTGGTTTGGTGATGGCTGAGAAGGTGCAGGTGCCGTGCTCATGGGCTCTCTGAAGGTGCAGGTGAGGGCAGCTGAGACAGTGCAGCACTGGATTTTATGCTGTTCTTAACTTGCCCAAATGCAACTCTGGACACCTTTAATTTCCTCTTCTGGGTTTCTCACCCTTTTTCTTAAGCACTACCTTGAAGTTTTGCCTCCCAAAGCCCACAAGGCCTCTGGCATTGACAGGACGATGGTGTTTTGGGTCTCAGACCCAAATGAATGTACACAGAGTACTAAGTTCCAGAGGAGGAAAATGCGAGAGTTTTTTATTATGGCAAATGTTTGCTTTCCTGCTGAAGCAGTGTGTGGACCCTTAATTGTTGTTATTTCAAGGATATCTGATACATTTGGTATTGGGAGTAGGTTTGGGTCTCTGGAGGCTCTGTTTTTATTTCTGTCCTTGTCACTTGCACCAAAGGAGATCCTGACCAGAGCTTTTCCCTTTCTTGTACCTCAGTGTCCAAGTGAAATGGGAAGATGGATCATGACCTTTGTCATGACCTCTGAGATGAAAAAGACCTAGGGAGCAGCACTACTTTTTAAAGAAATAGCATAAAATCATAGAATAGTTTGGGTTGGAAGAGACTTTAAAGATCATCTATTTTCAAACTCTATGTCTGGCTAGATCAAAGAGATTTATAGCTTTGGCAAAGACTTGACTGAGCAGCCTCAGGTGTGTTTGGCAATGAACAGCAGTGCATCACTGCAAGTTATAAGTAGGTGGTGATAAGACTTTAGGCAGATGTTCTCTCCAGTTTGGGTGTGACATTTAAAGAGAGGTGTGGAGAGATGTTGCTCTTGCAAAGAGCAATGAGAAGAATGATCAGTGATTTGGCAAATTTACCCAGCAGGGAGAGATTTAAAGGAAGGGGCTCCTCAAGGAGGGAAGGAATCATGGAGCAGGCAATGCAGTTAATCCTGAGGAAAAGCTTTGTACATATTTCAGGGAGGCACCAGAAGATAAACTAAGGGGTGAATGTGGAATATCAGTAGCAGAAGATGGTTAAGAGCAGATCAACACCAGAGTTTGGAATGCTCTGACACTTTACTCCTCTGCCTTAAAGTGCTCTTCTTGGAGCTACTGAAATTTTTGAGGGGCGTGTGGAGATATGAAGCATCAGAAACTTCCCAGAAGCAGAGGAAACAGAATTTATAGATTATTCTAGCAAGAAAAAGATATCAACCAGTGTGTGTCAAATCATCCACAAGACCAGAGCCATTTTCTGTGTACTTTCTATAGATGTAAGGACTTTAATTCATCAATGCCATGATACATGACTGGAATATTTTTCTGTTTCAATGAACACTTCCCTCTGGCACTTGGCAAGCTGTTTGTCTAGTCCTGAGCAGTGTCAGGTGCTGGCAAGGAGCACTGACTTGTGCTTCAGGGCAAAGAAATTTTTGGAGCAAAGTTATGTTTTTCATATTTTAAGGTTTCTAAGAAACGTATCTTTAATTGAAGACCCTCCTGTCCCAACCACGCAAACAAGAAAAAAAGGACTTTTGGGATCTATTAGTCCTGCTTTTACAAATCCAACTCATTGTAGTCCAGTATATTTGTCAGGTTATTCCTCTGTGCAGTGATGATACCAACTGTTTCCTATTATATTTTACCTCCTATTCATTATGTTCAATCGTAAATAGCTCTGCAAACTCGTGACTGTTTCTTAATTTGAACATTTCAGTGATTGATTGAGCAACTCTGGCTGTTGAACAGGAGTATTTATAACAGAAGAGCTCCCTCTTGTACTCCCCTGTGCTCTCTGCTGCAGAGGTGCTTTCTTTAGTTACATTCTCCGCTTGGCTCAGCCTGGGCTGGAGATGAAGCAGCAGTTCAGGAGTTGTCAGAGGCGTCTGACCACCCCAGTCTCTCAGCAGTCACTTACTTAGGGACTGAAGGAGTGTTGTGGTGGGGAGGCAAATAATATGAAGCTGATGGAAAGAATTCCAGGCACCAGTGATAAGACTTTGGGATATTTCTGTGTTATTCTGAACTCTACACTGACCTAAATTAGTGTAGAGCTATGCCACATGAGTGGGCTCTGATGCAACTTTTCTGCTGCAGAACTAAGTTTATAGGTGACCATCTGTCAAATTAACTATGACCCACTGTTGCTTTATCTATTTTTATGAAAATTTGGAGTATCAGGTTTCTTGAGAGAAAGATATCTCTTGAAATCTCTGAAAAATGATGCATCTGCTCTCTCCAGAAGAACAGTGATCATAAAACGGAGGGTCAGAAGTATCCTTCTGGTCTCATGGTGGGGTCCATGATATTCATGATAAGATTCAAGAGTTCAGAGAGCATTTGAAAACATGGTTCCCTGAATTTCTTCTGGGAAAGTACCTTTTGGGGACAATTGACTTCTATGTAGTGGATTAAATAAGATCTTTCGTACTTTTGAAATACAAAAATGCCAGTAGTTATCATTTAAACAGTTGTTTGCACTGGCCTGGATCTCCTGATAGTCCTGCAGAACCTATGACTTCCACTGACCCCTGTGTATCATGTCCACATTACCATTCTGTTTATTAGAACAGAATATAATACAGACACCCAGAAGAGAAGGTTTTCTTCATTTCTTTCTTGTTCTTTACTGCAGCAAATTCCAAATTGAGATTAATGTCTTATTTTATGTGGAAGCAGAGGATTAGGCCAGCTTTGGTGTCAAATTTGCCAAGATATTAATAGGGTTTTACCATCATTAAGCTAATAGAATGCTGCATCTGGGCACTGGAGAATGGCAGTCACTTGTGCTGCCTGTCTGGTCAGCAGGTTTTGAAAATGGAGCTAGGTGACAATATACCCACTGCATGTCTGCCTCTCAGTTGATCTGCAGATCATCCTGGCTTTCAGTGAAACTTCTGTCTTTGCCTTGCTCCTCTAAAAAAAAACCCACCTCAAAATTTACAATATATTTCAATAAAATATTTATTTTGTCAGTGGTTGGTTCCCTTGAATGAAGAAACCCTGAAAGATATTGCATTCTTCCACACCATGATGTCTCTTGGAAGTGTTCTAACACATTTGAACCTGAAGACCCCACTCAACTTGTGACATTTCTTCTGTCCTCCCACTTCATGTGACTCATCAAACACTGGTAACAGTTCAGTGTGTAACCATGAATCAGCAGTAGGACAGCTACCCATCATCTTCTCATTTATTCTTCATGAACATCAAGCTGCCAAGTTAGATGCAGGCTAAAGAGCCAGGAGCAAGAATAAATTTGTGGTTAAGGCACTGACCTAGGTCACAGAAAATCTGGAGTGAGTTTCTATCTTTGCCCTAGACCCTGAGACCTTCCGTCTGTGCTCTGCTTTGTTGTACCTCTGACTCGTCACCCTCACGAGGTGACAGCAATATTACAGCTGCTGTAACTCCCTTCTCATTTCACAGGGGTGCTGTGACGTTAATTAACAAAGGAGAGAGGGGGTGTTAATGGTGAAGTGTCACCACTGCACAGTTCAATTTTACTTCTGTTTCTGTTTCATCTTGCCCAATTGTTCTGTTTTTTTCAGATCTTGCTCTTTTGTCTCCTACTTTGGCTTAGACCCCCCAGTTTGTGCAGCTGCCAGCACGCTGAGCGTGTGATTCATGGGGTTCTGCCTGGCAGATCTTTTGCATGTCTCTCAATGACACTTCCATTGACATTTTGTGACAGGGTTAGAAATTTTATTTTCATACCAGGATTAGAAAAGTGGCACTTTTGTGTGAGAGGTAGACCAGTTTGGAAGATAAAATAAATAAAATGTATGGAATTGACCTTAGAATGATCTGTCTTCTGTTGTCTGCTCTGTATGCTGAAGGAAAAGTCCAGTGATTTATTTGAATCTGACAGGCAAATGAGAATCTAATCATGTGTTTTGGACTGACTTTTCCCCATTATTATTTTTTTTTTGTTTAGTTTGCTCTATTTTCATTAACATAGGCCGCAACCCAGAGTTTCAAATAAAATATGTGATTATAGGCCACAGCTGTTCTCAAGTTAGAAGAAATATTTGTAAACTTGGCAGCTGCTTGAGGAGCTGCAAATGGAGGAAAGAGAAACATTTAAATTTGAGTGGATTGCTTAAAAACATCACTGAGGAATTTTTCCTTCATGTGCTTCTGATGTCTCTCTAGGATCAGGTAATACTGAATTGTTCTGTCTGTAACTTTCCTTATACCTGCAGATTCCTTCCTTTTCTGTTTTAAGTCTGTTCAGAAAAAAATTGTTATAAAGCTAGATATGGCAAAATCTGTGCACTAGCATTTCCCACTCTAATGAAATATATCATCTACTAATTCAGGTTATTTTTACTGTAATGTCTTCATTATCTCCACTCAGACATATCTGAATCTACATGGGATGTTGTGCTGGTTTTGACCGGGGTGGAGTTAATTTTCTTCATGGTGGCTGGTACAGGGCTGTGGTTTGGATTTGTGTTGATAATACAGAGATGTTTTTGTTATTGCTGAGCAGGGCCTATGCAGAGCCAAGGCCTTTATGCTTCTCGTATGGCCACACTGGTGAAGGAGTTGGGGGTGCAGAGGAGGTTGGGAAAGAGCCACAGCCAGGACAGGTGGCCCAAACTGGCCAAAGGGATATTCCAGACCAGGTTATATCATGCTCAGTATATAAAGTGGGGGGAAAAAAGAAAGAAGGGGGGGACATTTACAGGGATGGTGTTTGTCTTCCCAAGTCACCATTACATGCGGTGGAGCCCTGCTCCCCTGGAGATGGCAGAACACCTGCCTGCCCATGGGAAGCAGGGAATTAATTCCTTGCTTTGCTTTGTTTTGCTTGTGCGCGTGGCTTTGCTTTCCCTATTAAACTGTCTTTATCTCCACCCATGAGTTTTCCAGCTTTTACCCTTCTGATTCTCTCCCAGATCCATGGGGGAGTGAGTGAGTGGCTGCGTGGGCGTTGGCTGCTGGCTGGGGTTACACCATGGCAAATGAGGATATAATTTGGCCACAGACCATAAACATATGGGGTACCATAAGCATGGGGTAGTGGGGCTCACTGTAATCCCAGTGAGGCGAATCTTTGCACAACCTACAACACATTAAGGTACACGTGCATATGGTGAGTATGGAGAGATCACTAGCCTGGAGCTGGCATGGTCTGGTAAATCCACAGGATGCTGGTGTAGCAGGAAGACATCCTTCCTCAAATATAGAAATGGAATAATTCTGCTGATGTGCACAAACAAAGGAACCTCTCTGGGTGTGTCTGTCCTTACCCAGATCACCTATTTGTTTTTAATGGCTGAAGCCAAGAGGAGGATTTTTATTCTTCATCACCCCAATATTCTGTCTACAGCAGCTGAGAGTTGCGTGTGCTTTGAAGTTCCTCATGATGTGGCATTTCCTTTGGTCCACTGGGTCTGGACAACTCATATGCCCATGTGAGCCCTGCTCTGAGAGCCCCCTGGAAGAAGTAGTGGTTACCCCTTGCTTTGTATCCATTGTGTGGCTCTGAATGCTTCCATTTAAAAGCAAATACAAAGAAAGTCAAAATTTTATACTTTTTACTGAATTCTGCTTAAACTTTCTGTTTTCAGTATGGCTCAGAAAACTTTCCTAATTTTTTTGCAGAATTGTTATCAATTCTTTGAGGAATGAAGGATGGACTTTTCAGAGTGACTTTTCTAGTGCTGCATCCTCAGAGGTTGCAGTATTTCATTTTCTTAATAACTTCCTTAGCCAAGCTTGTTACTGCAACTACCATAATTATTACCGCAAAACACCTCACAGGTACCACTACCTGCACATTCAAGTTTTCTCCACAAAATTATTGACCAAAAAAGCAAAAGGCCACCCCATTTAAAGTGTAAAACTACTCCAGAAAATGTAGGCTAAACCTAAGGGAAGCTGTCTTAGAAACTATAGTCTGTTCCCCTCTTTATCAGTAGCTAAACCTAAGGGAAGCTGCCTTAGAAGCTATAGTCTGTTCCCCTCTTTATCAGTAGCCTCTTCTTCTTTTGCTGGTTCTTCTTATTTCCCTGGTCCTTGTTACCTTCCTATTCTGCTCCTGATGCTTCTCCAGAAAAGTACAGCCTTTGAATTTAAGATATTCTTAACATAGATGGGTGACAATAGGAGTGCATGGCATAAACTGCTAAGTGTGGTTTACATGTCACCCCCTGCTTCCCATTGTGCTGAAGCTGGGACTGAGCCAATCTGTGGGAATACGGGATTATTTTAATCCCTCTCAGAGGCACAACCAGGTTTGGCCTTTGTGCAAAGAATGTGATGGACTTTTGCTCCCCAGGGCTCAGTGACAGCTGCCAGAGCCTACCTGTTCTCCCAGTGTGGTTCATCCCAGAGCATTCGCAGACAGTGTCTGCCTGGCAGCTATTCCACTGCCCTGTGCTCTCTGCTTCTGCTATTTCTTTCTTATATTTACACATTGCTTGCAATTTTAAATGGAGATTCGAAGCACAGTGGTTGTCATTTAACGTTTAGTCATACCATGTCCAGCAGTGTCCCAAGCAGGGAACAAATGAGTTGTTGCTGTTATTCAAGTAAATAACCATAGAATAACTATTGAAAAGCAGAAACTGGCGTTTGTAGAAATACGTAGCTGTGGGCTGTGTAATCTCTGTATACTCACAGCCCATGGCAGTACAAGACTTCAGTGCTTGCAGCACTTGCCTAGCCTCCCTTGCTCTGATTCCATCTGACTGCGCTTCACAACCATAGTGCAAGGAAAGTCTTCTGCTTGCTTTGGATCAGATTTGCCAAATCGAGGCTCTTTTGACAGATACTTTGTCAACTGTGAGCTAATGGACTTGTCTATTCCCTTGCTGACTCTGGTGGAAATGTTTGATTAAAGGCCACTGGCTGTGCAGCTCAGAGGAGGAAACTCAACACAAGTGGCTGGTTTTCCAGTGGGTCAGAAAGGGACCACCAGTTAGGCTCATGAGCTGGCAAAAGGAAAGTTCTCAGGAAAATCTGCTGCCTTTCTTTGAGCCTAACTGCTGAAGCTGTAACATCCCCAGCAAGAACTCCTCCTGAACAATATTATTTTGGGTCCCTCAAGGATTTCTTCCTTGGACAATTTTATCTTTCTTTAACTGCAACTTCCCTTAGAAAGTCATTTCCAGGACAGATGTCCCAGCAGAAGCCCCACAATCCACAAGTGCTGGGGAGAGAGGTGAGCACTTTTTCTAAACCAACTGACCTACTTTGAGGGGCTAGAAGGAAGGGACAGATACTTTTTGGGTACACCAGCACTTCCCTAGGTCTTAGCAGCATGCCGAGCACAATACTTGGAGTTTTACTGATTTAAAAATCTGGTGGACAAGTGAAAAGAAAAGGTGATTGTTCTGCAGTGCAGTTCACGAAGTTGGCCAGTTAGGAAAAAAAACAAAACAAAACAAAACAAAAAACCAAGAGTTGCTTAATGAAGTAAATTGCTGTGACAACATGACTCTGTTCCAGTTAGCTGCACCCTCAGAAGGGTTTTGGCAGCTGGCTGGGAATTAGGGGTGCAACCTGTTGGTTGCTCTCCCATCCCTGCCTGTCACAGCTTCTTTGGCCCCGTGCAGCGCAGCAGCACCAATGCCTCTCTGCTTTCTGCTCTCTACCACTGCTCACCCCTGTGAAGTCCCTGTGAATATCAGCTTTTTGGAACAGGCTACATGATCTCCTCTTGTGCTTTCATTAAAGTTCAAACATACGCAGAACCTACCCCGATCCTGACATGTTTTCCTGCTTACTGAGGGATACAAAGCAGCCAGCTGGGGAACTGGGGTTGTTTAGCCTGGAGAAAAGGAGGCTCAGGGAGACCTTACTGCTCTCTACAACTCCCTGGAAGGAAGCTGGAGCACGGTAGGGGCCAGTCTCTTCTCCCAGGTCACAAGTGATAGGACAAGAGGAAATGTCCTCAAGTTGTACCAGGAGAGGTTTAGATTGGATATTAGGAAAAATTTATTCAGTGAAAACGTGTTCAAGCATTGGAACAGACTGCCCAGGGAAGTTAAGGAATCACTCTCCTTGGAAGTGTTGAAAAAACATTCAGATGTGGCACTTAGGGACATGGTTTAGTGGTGGACTTGGCATTAACTTGTTGGGTTAATGGTTGTACTTGATGATCTTGGAGGTCTTTTCCATCCCTAATGATTCTATTGGAAGTCAGCAGAAGGGGCAGAAACAGGAGCTCTTCCCACTCTGTAGCCTTTCCAGTGGTGATTCCCTAGGGGACATTAAACATGTCTCTAGAGTCTCGGTTGCCTGTGTGCAATTTTCTTCTTGGAGAGAAAGTGGAAAAGCTGGTGGATACTCTCCTGTCCTGCATGAATATTTCTTTGAGCACTGTGCTTCAAACTTATTGACTGCTCCTAGGATTAATTTGTTCAGCTTTGCAAAGCAGTTGCTATTTCATGGAGGAGAAAAAAAAGCAAGAGAAGAAGTTAATTAACTGAACCTTATGCAAACTCCCTTTGCTTTGCATAGGAAAGACACAAATTGTTCTCCTACCTGTGTGACACACTTTGCCATGGAACAGCAGTTCCTTCAAGTTATATTGACCTCTTAGAGCAAATGATTTCCTCAAAAATCACGTTTGCTATTTGATGGGTTTTCTATCTCATTACAGAGCCATTTGAATACAGCAGAGCTGATTTTTATCACCAGCTGCATTGCAAATTCTGGAGTGCTTTGTGAAGGTTCAGTTAGCAAGAAATGTGATTATAAAAGTAAAGACTTTAATTTGCATATAAAGGACAGATACTTTTCAGATACTATCTTTTATTTACTTTTAAGTGCCAAATACACCTACAAATAAATAAGGCTGGATTTTGACTCATCTGTTGTTGTCTGGAACCTTGCCCTAGAAATACATCCAACTAAGTTTGCTGGACTAGACCTACAGAAAAAACGTCCCAAATAAGATTGCATGTGGCAGAACTTGGCCTGAATTTATCTACATATTTAGGTAGTCCTTATGTATATACAGACAACTTGGAAATATATGCATCAATTTCTTAGCCAGTTTAATGCTCTTGCAAAGGGATTTTTCTGTGCTAGTGAGTTTTTACAAAAGTAGATGGGGAAAAAGCTCTCCATCTTTTGTCCTAATGAGAGCAGATAAAGGGGGAAAAATCCTACATTTGAATTTTTCCAAAATTTTCCATGTCAATTTCCATGCCATTTATTTAAATTAAAAAAAAAAACAAACCCACACACCACTGGGAACTTGGCATTATAGTAAGTTGGCCATGCCAAACTTCAAGTTTTTGTACTTTGGAATATGGCAACAGGAGGGTTTCTCAGGGAAGTGTGGCTATGCTTCAAATACTTTTTTTTTAACAAGGGTAGCTCTCTAATCTTTTTCTTGTAAAACTACTGGTTCTGGATGGTAATTACAAGAAGGAGGGGAAGGAATACATCGGAATGGAAAGCTGCAAGTGAACCTGTTCAAATATAAGTTACAGGTGACTGAGTGCAGTATTGTTACAGCAAGGGTGAGAAGCTGGACTCAGCTCTCAAGAGATGACAACTGCACTGTCTAAAATACACAGATATACCACGGAATGATATGGCATTTGATATGAGGTATTTTTTCCATTGGTCTTGTAGGGTGAAGAAGGGTTCCCTGGCTTTCCTGGACTGAAAGGGGATAAAGGAGAAAAAGTAAGTCCAAGTCTTTATTAATTATCCTCTGAAAAGTTGACAAGTTTATAAAGCTATTGTGGAAGTGTAATGAAAACCAACCCTCTTCTAAGTCTTTCATTTCACCTCTGTATTATATTTTGTTTCATTTTGTGTAAAGCAAGGTGCTCAGAAAAGGAGATTGTGATACTGCACTGTTTTCCATCAAAGTTTTTTAAACCTATTGACAATGGTCAGCCACATCTGACAAATGTGGGGAGAGCTCAAAAGCATGAGCTTTGACTAAACTTTGTAAAACTCCAAAATACATAAATGTAATATAATAGGAGCTCAGTGCTAATACACACAGAAACACTAGAGTCTCTTCAATATGAAACATGGAAGGCCACATATTACTATGCTTTTACTTGCACTGAACATAAATAACTTTTGGACTGTGGTGACCTTTAGCTGCTTACTGTGTCAGCATCTTAAAAAAAAATGAAATCCAGTACTGATCTACTTCTGTTACTAGTATTTACTTTGGACACATGTGTTGGAAGTCCCTTAACCATAATTTGCAGGAGGAATTTTAGGAATTTAAACTTTTTCCACCTCATGAAATAGCAAGCTGCCCCTCCAAGTAATACACAACAAACCAGTCCTGTACAATATCAGCCCACAGTGGCATTTTGCAGTGCCTGCGTCTGTTTCTCATTTGAGCCTTTTTTAAAAACACACCTAAGACAAAACTACTGCAGTGCCTAGAAGTGAAAACACTAAGCCAGTTCCACACTGCGTGAGTTGACTTGCCTGTTGTCTACTGTCTTTCCATTCTCCATTTGTTCTTTAAATTGCCAGCTGCAGGCAGCAAACTTGCCTTTTCTCCGCATTTGCTGCTGTTCCTGTTAGCTGGGGAGCTACCAATGTCAGCATATTTAGTTCCATTCACCCTGGTGCATAGGAAGATTTTAAACGGTAACATTTTTAATTTAAGTGGTATTTGGCTTTCTGTTCCTTGTTTTCTACACCTTTGCACATTCACAGCTCCGGGACTCAATATCCAGTGGCCAGGGTCATTCCTGAGGACTGCTTGAGTATTTCAAGGCTTCTTTTCTATTTGCTTTTAGGCTTACTACTTATGTGTATTACAGCTTTGCCTAGAGGCTTCTGAGCTTTGGGACGGATGCTCTACAATCAAGGAGGAAAAAAAAAATTAAAAATTAAATTTTTTGAGACAATGGAATGGTGAAGAAAGAGGCTAAGGGAAGATGATATGATAATGTTAAGATGACTCAGTTGTTATGTGCCTAATTAGCTCCAGGGCTTTTATATTAATTTATTCTTAAATGAGTTGAGTGGACGAGAGTGCCTTGTTCCTCATTAGCAGCTCATCAATCGTCCCTAGTGTGTTAATGTCAGCAGCAGCTCCTCCAGAAACTGTAAATAATAAATGTTTGTGTTGAAATGTTTCTCCTCATTCCTTATTCTTGTCTTGATGCTCTGCTCCTGTCACTGCACTTGCAGCGAGTGTTAACGCTGTGCTGATGATAACTCTGTTCTTGTTACAGGGTTCCCTGGGCTCACCTGGCCCCCCTGGGAGGGATGGAGCAAAAGGAGAAGCCGTAAGCCTTTTTGTGCCTCCCATGTAATCCTGCTTTTCAGTGCAAGGCAGGCAGTGGGAATCGATCTGCCTTGAGTGGAACACATCTGGGGGATTTGTGTGGCCGTTTCAGGAGCAGCAGAAACAAATGGCAGGAGGTTAATAGCCCTGAAACTCTCCCTCACATGTTTGCAGCCAAGGCAAGTGTCCTATGGATTAACCATCGCTGGAGGCTCCAGGGCAGCTCTGTTATCATTCATTAAGGAGGGAAAGGGAGCAGCCTGTGGTTTGGGATCTGCTGGTAAATAGCTGCAGCTGCAGAGCCTGGCCACTTGTTTTATGGCTGGCAAGGAGTCCTTAGCTAGTGGAGATGGCAGGGATGTAAGGGACTATCTTGTGCTTTCACAACAGACATGGGTTGGAGAAATTGGAGTCTTGGTCACAGAAGCAAGGGCCTGAATTCCTCTTGTGCACTGATAAACACTAAGAGAAGAGGAGGAGGGGCAGGGTTAGCTCAAGGAAGGATGCAGTGTACTAAATACTGCCTGTAAGAGGACAATAGCTGAAACACAAAACCACAAATATGTTTTCCAGTATCTTATAGAAGTGTGTTTTAGAGCCTTACATCCTTTCCCTAGCTTGATCACCATCCTTTAAAATTATCTTCAACCTGATGGTGAACCTTGACCATGTCATTCACTGTCCCTTTGTGGCAGTCACTTGGTGGCAACTGAAGGAGCTTGGGAAAGGACCCTTGAAAGGGCAGGCATACACAAAAGGAGTGACACACAGCAGAAAATCTCTTTTCCTTACATCCTGCTTCTTCTTTGTGCCACACTGGTCCTACTTTGGAAAACCTGTGACAATTTTTCAATATTGTTTCCAGAACTGATGCAACTTCATCACATCATGGGATGGACATGTCATATTTGCAGAATTCCTTATAAGATGCGTTTATACACTGCAAGGTGCAAATTCAAAACCAAATGCATTATGCTGACTCCAAGGAATCCATTTTTGCACGCTGTAATCAGTGCAAGCTGTTCACAACTTGGGGAACTCATTTCTTGCTACTTGGTTGTGTTTTGAGAGCAGATGAAGAGCTGCTTCGCTTTTCATTTTGTTTCTTTCTGCTTTCATTTTTGTGAGGCAAACACACTGTAAGCTTTCAGATCTCTGTGTAACAGTACTCAGGACTGTCAGTATTTCTAACTGCATGTACTGACTGGTTTGAGCTATCCTAGCCTTTATATATAAAAGGTTTGTGTTTACCAGTGATATTTCTGTTACTTGCAGGGTGAACCAGGACAGCCAGGAGCATTTGGACTGCCTGGGCCAGCAGGTCCAAAGGTAAGCTTTCCATTTCTTCTTTACATGGGCAGGCATATTTTTTTCACTGACTTTTTATGTGTACATTGCTTGAATTACTCCTTCTTGATGACATTTGATATTCTCACTGGTGAATGAAGAAACTCAAAGTGCTCATTTTCATCGGGGTCTGCTAAGGTATCAGCAATTAGGCAAAGTATGTAATAAGAAGAAATACCTTTTGTTCAATCAACAGTGTAGCTGGAGAAGGTGAAGAAAACATGTTTTGGGGCACATAAGCCTTTTTTCACATCTTCAATAGCTTTCCCAACTCTCACAAAGATGCAGGTGAGATTATTACTTTATGAGTTGAAAAAAAAAAAATCATGTAGAGACTCTAGTCTGGATGTCTCTGCCTATTTTGGGAGCTTCAGTTTTGCACCAGTGAACAGTGGCTGAGTGGTACAGAATTTGAGCTAATGCTTATATCACTGGGTTTGCTTCAAACAAAGTGCTTCTGAATGCAGATCTGGTGAGACTTAGCTGAGCATCAGAAATGTGAATTTTGAAGCAGCAATTCTTTAGCCTCCTTTCAAAGCCTCAGCTCTCCTTGCCTTGTTCCCTGGTTATTGAGGGGATAAATACCTCTCAGATGGTTTCAGTCTTCTTGTTGTAACACCAAAAGTAGATGGTGCATTGTGACAAGTGTGTTTTTAGGAGTACCATGAACAGCAAGTTCATATACAGGTCATATACAGGTCCTCTGGGTTCCTCAGCTATGGAGACCCCTGTCTCCAAAATGTCCTGATGTTTTTGCATAGAGGGAAATGTTCACCCTTTCCCAAAGTCCCATCAGGAGGGTATCAGAACTTAAGGGGTGTCTGTGGATCAGCAGAAATACTCAGCAGCCACCTCAGGGTTCTCTGTGGGAACCACACTGGCTTCAGCAGGGGACAGATAAATGACACGTTCAAAGCTGGGCTGGGCTGGGCTGAGCTGAGTGGAGGAACACTGAATATTTTGCCCTTCAATGGGACTTGGATCTTGGATGAAATGAACTGAATTTATCACTCACATGCTTTTCAGCCACATCTCTCCTATCAAGTAAATAAATACACATCTTCTCTCTGTCCTGCATGTCTCACATGGTGGAATTACAAACCAGCAGGCTATATGATGCTCCCTGTGGTATGAACTTCCTCACACTTGCTTTGCAAAGCTTTTGCAAACCAAGCTAAACTGAAGCACCTACATCTACCTCAAGGTGGACTTGATCCTGCCCCATGTTTCCCACCAGGTTCATCAGGAACATGCAGTTCAGCCAATTAATGAGGCAATGGTGAATAGAAGGAGTTCAGATCTATGGGCTGGGCAGGACAGATGCTGGTGGGGCTGGACATCTGACTGGACAGTGCCAGGTGCTCCCAGAGAAGACATGAGCTTGGCCAAACCCAGCTTCTCACAGTGTCTAAATATAAAATGACTGTGTATTTTCACAGTGACTTTCATTTACCTCGATGGATGCATTGGCTGTGTGCAGTGTTCTTGAGTTGGAGTCTGGCCTGAGCTATTTTAAGAAATAACCCTGACTTTGCTGACAGGGCTTTAAAATCTAAAATAGGAATCCACACTCCTTTACTTCTCGGTGTAAAGCCTGAGCACCTCACCAGTGTAGAACAAGGTGTATAAGGATGGGTGGTGCTGGCAATTAGAGAGGTCACATTTCCAATTAGTGGTGTAATGACTGGGGTTTTTTTTGACAATCACTTATTTTCGTCATCAGCATCAATACAGCAGCTCTGGGCTCTACCCCAGGCTCCGTGGAGAGCAACCTTGCAGTTTCTCTGGTTGGTTGTGTTGTGATCCTTCCTGCTCAATCCATCTTCATTAGCACTGGGCCAGGCAAGCCCAGTGTGTGCTCAGCAATGATACCTGTGCCCCAGGAAATTCAGCCCCTTGTTTATCTCCTTGGCTGAGGAGCCTTTTGCTTCAGTGGGAATTGCCAGCACTTTCATTTAAGAAGTTGTCTTGTACTTTTTACAGACCTCATTAATTGTGTGAAGCTTCCAGTAGCACAGATAAGGGTCCTCCAGACTACTGGTAATGGGATTTCAGTCCAAAGAGTTACAGAAATGGCTGCTGAGCCCATTAGAGTACATGTATAGGTTACAGGAATGAAATGGCCTCGGTATGTCATCCCTGCTTTTACTGCTGTTGCTTCTCAGTGATGTCTCCAGGGGAGATTGTTCCTAGCTCAGTGTCTTTGGCATAAAACTGTGGGATTTGGTGTGGGATTTTTTCCTTTTCATCAGACCTGGAGGGTAAACTTCACTGCTACCCAAGAAGAATGTGTGATCTTGCTGGCTACAAGCTGGACATAAAAAAGAGTTATCAAAGTCAGCCTTGTGCTGAGGTGTTGGAGCTTCTGGTTATAGAAGACGTCATGGTGGTCTCAGATGGCAAGAAATATCCACTGGTCAGTGGGGAAAACTCCCACATAAATATGTGGGACCTGGCAGGTTAATTTAAATGGAATAAGTGGGTCCAGAGAAAAAGGGCCATAGCTCAGATTGTTCAGTGTGTGATGTTATAGCAGAGAAATAAAGTTTGGATTTTTGAGACCAGACCCTTTAGCCTGTAATATCCTGCAGCAAATATTCAACCTTTTCCTTCTTTTTTTCCCCCTGTATCTCTAATAAAAAGATAAAGAGGTTTTTTTGTGGTTGTCATTGCTGTGGCACAGACATAGCTATAGCATTCCCATCTGAACTGACAGTTATTTGCACTTAATAGAAAAAGCAGAGGGAGAGGGGGAAAAAATCAATCCTTTGAAATAAGAAGTATTAGGTAAGAGTTTCATTTTGACAAATTTCCTTCTTGCTTGCTCGAGCTGTCGAAGGTCTCACGCTTCTCTGGTTTACCAGACATGATCTCAGCACAGGCCTTGAGTGGGTTCAGCACATCTCATCCAGACAAACCCAGTTTCTCTGTAACTTTTGCTGAGTGTTACGACCACGCTTTATGTAACAGGACTGAGTTGGGCTTCTACAGTTTGGACAACTTGGAGCAGGACTCTGTTTCTCTTGGGGTTTTGCCTAGGCTTTGGTAGCAGTATTATCCTGCAGGCTGAAGGAGAGATTTAGTTGCATGCCTGCTGCTCTCCCTCTGCTATTAGAGGGCTTGCAATGCTTCCTGACCTTGCAGAGGTTCTCACATGTCTGATGTTTTAAACAACCCAGAGCCACCTTTGCTTGTGCTTGAACCCCGTTCTTGTTAACCTGCACTGGGAAAGAAAATAAAAGCCTCAGTACTGCTACGAATTCATTGCAAACATGTCTTGCATTTTTAATTTTACTATCTTTTTAATAGGAAACTTCTATTAATACAAAATGTAGAAATTATTTTAAAATTATTTAATAATAATATCTCTGCCTGTTTTGAAGCCTTATCCATTACAGCCACCCAATTAGGGTTAGACAGGAGTTAGACAGATGAGAGTGGTGGGAAAGGGGAAGTGATATAAGTAAGAAAATAATCAGTCTAATAGGTAATAGAAGATGCCAAACCAGTTCTCTAGGTCAATTTTCCAGGCCCAGGCTGCATCCGTAGGATGGGTCAGAGGGTTGAGCCTGTTCAGCTGAGGATCCAGATAATTTTCAGGCATTGTAAGACACATAAAGGCACGCAGTGAATACTGTCCATTTCAGTGTACCTTCTCCAGGGAGAGTCAGTGCACAACCAGCTGAAGGACTGATGAAATGTACCTGATCCTCTAGCATTTTTTCTGATTATTAAAAATAAACATTGGAAAATGTAGTTTTGATCTGTTTCTTTTCATTTACTCTTCAAAACATACAACATTTTGAAGATGGTGGTCATTTTGCAGCAATGTATATCCTTGCTTTGTTCCATTAACACTGTGTTCAGGAGCCACAACAGATGTGTGCAACAACTGACATTGCCAAACCTTCTGAAATAACCTGTAGAGAAACTTGTATGGGACAGTTTGCCTTTGTAGGCTAAGTCTGAAAGCAGAAGCATAAAACTTGACAGTGCCTGAGGGGACAGAGGAAAATATTGGGGTGTCATTTTAGGTAAGTAGTTGGAAAGTTGAATGTTACTCCTGTATTAGCACTAATTAGAAGCCTCAACAGCTCAATGTGAGTGTGGAAGAGAAACTTACATTTCTGACTAACTAATTTTATTCTTGGTCTTTTATGTGAAAGAGTTTCTGGTGGTTTACTGTATCTCAATTCCTTGCCAGGGATCCGAGGGAAAACAGGGTCCTCCAGGCATTAAAGGCTACGTAGGTGCACCGGTAAGTCATGGCTCTTGTTCAATTTCTAGTGCTCTAGAAATTTTCTTTACTTTTTCAGTGTGTTCTGCCCAGCTGTGTTTTTTTATTATTAAGCAGTCTATGGTCTGTCTGACCACTCATCTGCACTGTGTCCAAGTGGTGAAATTTTCTTGCCTTCGCTGAGTTTCTTTTGTCTTCTTTAAATGAGAACAGACCTGTAGCCAGTAGAGAGATGTCAGCAGAAATTACTTGATTACTGAGATAACAGCTGGTGATTTTGTGATGCTCCCACTGCAATGCAATTGCTTTGGTTTGTGATTATCACCATTTATATGGTGCTTAAAAACTTCATCAGAACACTAAAAAAAAATACCAGCTCTCAGCAAGTTTCCAATCATATTTTCAAAACTCTCTGGGAATAGCCTTTGGGCTCAGGGGACAAACCTGCATTGAATGAACAGACAGCAAGACCAAAATTAACTAGATTCTATCCAGTTAGCACCTCTGCCTTGTGGTCCCAGCTTGGTAAGCAGCATTTAAACTGGTGTTGGAAAGGCTGACTGCATTTTCTGAGATTTGATGGTCCAGATGGGTTGGGGCCACTTCCCACAGGCTGGGGGATGAAAGGATTGTGAGCTGCCCTGGTGAGACACGCTTGGGGTGCTGGTGGGTGAAAAGTTGGACATGAGCTGATTATGTGCACTCACAGGCCAAAAGCACCATGGGCAGCAGGTGAGGGAAATGATTCTGCCCCTCTACTCTGCTCTGGTGAGACCCCGCCTGCAGTGCTGCACCCAGCTCTGGGGTCCCAGCACAGGAAAGATTCATGGACCTCTGACAGTGGGTCCAGAACAGGGCCATGGAAATGGTAGGAAGGCTGGAGCACCTCTCCTGTGAGATAAGGTTGAGAGTTGAGATTGTTCAGTCTGGAGAAGGCTCTGAGGAGATCTTATTGTGGCCTTTCAATATTTAAAAGATGCCAAACTTTTTAATAAGACCTGTTGTGATAGGACAAGAGGTAATGGCTTTAAAGTAAAAGGGGTTAGATTTAGATTAGATATAAGGCAGCAAGTTTTTACCATGAGGATGGTGAGACTCTGGAACAAGTTGTCCAGACAGGTGGTGGATGCCCCATCCTTGGAAACATTCAAGGCCAGCTTGGACTGGGTTCTGAGCAACCTGCTCTAGTACAAAATATCCCTGCCCATTTAGATGATTATGTAAGTCATCCTGAGGGCCCAATATACCCAGACATGGAGCTCTCATTAGCTTGGAGGTAAGACTCCACTACAGTGTAAAGTAAACTGAAGTTTAAATTATTAGAGCAAGAAGCACTTCAGGCTTTGACAGTTTTAGAGAGGTCACTACTGACTGAGCATATTTGTCTCTGTAGCTATTAGTTGATTGCTCATTTTCTTCGACAAAGGTAAAATACAAGGTGTTTGCTGAGCCAAGGGAAGGTGAAATCCCTTTGTGCCCATTGAGTCAATTGTCTGTGTTAGTGCTACATCAAACTGAGCTCCAGCAATGTTTCTGGTGTAGCTGGGAAGAGAGGAATTACGCAGTCCTGAGGAACACTGGCACTGGATTCACAGCCCAAAAATGTGCTAGGCCCCCAGGACAGAGTGCACCTAACCTTTGCCAGTTCTCAAAGCTACCTGCTGTCTGCCTGGCTACCACATCCAAACCCACCAGGAACGGGAATTCTTGCTTGTTTATGCGATAGGTTTTCTCATCAGCACTGTCCTCTACCAAAATTCTCATTGTTTACAAGAAACATGAAAAATGCAGAGCACTGGTTGTTTTCCAGACCATCTGCAGCTGTGGTGTGTTCCCTGTCGCTCCACTCTGCTGTTGGCAGGGGAGTCGTGTGTCTGCGGGCAATATAATATTACAGATGTTCTTGGGCTCGCAAGCGGTCCCTGCTCTGTGAGTCTGCTTAGACCATGCCTGCAGCCAACAGGACTTTGAGGACTGGCAACACAGAAAATGTCCTTGAGATTCACTTGAATCGCTTGTGCAGATGTGCACACTGATTTGGTGACTAATTAGAGGAGGTAACTATACCTCTACTTGGATTTTGCTTTATAATCTCTGTTTCTTTTTACTTTTAGGGTCTACAAGGAGAAAGAGGAGAAAAGGGAACACGAGGAGACAAGGTATTCCTGCTTCATGCTAGGAAAAGTCAGGCCTTTCCTTTGCCCATTAGGTGAGGTGGGCTGCCACCAGCAGCTCTGGAGGAGTTTGCCTCACTGTGCTGCACTTTCAAGTGCTCTCCACCTCCCATGGGTGTGCAGGAGGGCTTTTGGGATCTGTGCTGTCTACTAAGCACACATTCAGGGAATTCTTGTCTGTGTGTAGCCAGGGATGGAGGAGAGAGATGAGGAGAGGAGTGGAGGTTGCCAGTGGGGAGATTTGGAGGGGTGCCCACATTGTGTGCACAACCTGAGAATTGAGAATGATCACTGACTGCCACTGACTATGTCTGCATCCAGCATTTTCCCACCTCATTCCAGTTTTTCACATTATCCAAATTCCTATGGTTCTTTCTTCTCCCATTCCCACAGACTCACGAGTAGTAAGTACCAGGTAATTTGTGCTATGTTAAAGGCTTCACCCAAAAGGAGTTGCTTCCCAGTTCCATGTTCTCTCCTGACTATGAAGAGCTGTTTTACAAGGTACAGGTCACTCTGGGATTTGAACCATATTTGTGGCTCAAGGAAGAAACCAAATGCTTATTATACCTGGAATAAGTATTTAAAAGGAGAGCTGGGCAGGCACAAAGCCTTAGTTATTTCAGTTTGCTCATTGTGTTCAGAGAGACCTCAGATGTGCACCTGCTGGGTTTTCCCCTGCAAGCTCTCTCCCAGTTCAGCTGCTGGATCCACCTCGAAGAGAGCCTGACCACCAGCGAGGTGGAGAGGGCCTCCCGGTGCTCTCTGGCTTAATTCTGGGGAAAGGGCTAAAAGTCCAGCTTGCAGGGGTCCCGATGAAGCAGAATAAAAGAACCAGAAGTCTGTCCTTTTTCCTTAGTTTATTTTCTTAGGAGCAAGCCCGCTGGGGCCCGCTCCCAAAAGCAGCTTCAAGGAAAAGGCAAAACTCCGCCCAGCTCTCCCCTTTTTGAGGGCGATCTAGGCAGGAAAAGNCACTTCTTCTGTAGACCTGCTTGGCAGTGCTCAAGGCCCCCCAAAAATGTTCTGTCTTGCTTATGACTCAAGCTGGTCCTGACACAGGTTTATCACAGGGAGGGTCTGGCAGCTTTGCCTGTGTTTGTGTAAAGGAGGGAGTCATCATCTTGCTGGCATAGCTTTGTTGCCATTTCTCAGTGCCTGTCTTCTTCTGGAGAGGAAACCCAGCCATTAACACCAAACTTTTGCCTACTGGGCAAAGTTATCAATAGACCCTTAGTGTGAGCTACTGTGTTTCTCTTTACCAGCATCCTTTCTGCTGTTTATGATGAAGTAGCCACAATCATATTTTGTGTTACCTATCCTTGGCATTGCATCTAGAGCAAATGGCGGGATTGTACTTTATCTTCCTCATGCTTTTCCCTTGGCCCTTTCCAGAACTGGATAGGTGTCCTGTGTCTAGCCAGTGTCTCTGCTGCTTTTCCAGAGGCAACATTGTCTAATCTGCTGGAATATTTGGCTCCTGGAAGAAAATCAATCTTTCTGACATCACTGTGATGGGAGAGGAAGCTGGAGCTGTGTGTGGGCAGGCAGCTGACTAAGTAGAGGAAGATTAAAGTGAGGAAGAAATGAATTAGGTTTTGTTTCATTAGAAGGATCTGCACAATTAAAGGTTCCCCCCATCCTTTTTTTTTTCCTGAAGCAGCCAAATCTCTGCTACAACAATTGTGCTTTGATTTTTTTCCAGGTTTTAATGATGGTCTCAGTGCACCCACTGCCAGTGCTTTAACTTCTACCAGTCAGTACTACTGTGAAAACAGTGGGCGTAAATTCGGTGGGCCAAATATTTTCTTGTCTGCTTTTCAGTCTGTAACCCGAATACCGACACCTACACAATCTGTGTTTCTTTGTGCCTGAGGAGAAAAAGGGGTTATAATATCAGACGGGAGCACTAGTTCATGCACTGAGTATTGTTCTATCAAGTCTTCCCCCTTACTACCAAAAAAGCCCTAAGCATCCCATCCATCTTGCTGCTTTATTCACATATGGTGGGACCTCAAATGTAAATGTTGAGGTTTCATAATGAGGTGCCCAAATCCAGTAGTGCTGGTTACACCGGCACTTTAGGAAAAGCACTGCACCATATGAGGGATATCCCACGCACTTTTGCATCCAAGGAGCTCATTGTACACCCCAGGACAGACACGAGAGATAAATATGATGCACTTCCCTGCCAACAGGAGCCGTATATGTATGTGATGTTTGGCATGTTGGTTTAGGCATCTCTAGGAGTTCAGTGTGACAAGAGGCACTGCTTTTGCTGCATAATCCTGTGTCCATCCTGTAAACCCTTGTCTGTTCTATGGAGAAGGGATTGTGTAAGGAGACAGCAGGGCTGGTGTGCTGCTGTCAGATCCCTCTGCAGTGGGTTTTTTCTCCTCCAGCCTTTTCCAGGGCCCTACAGACTCCTGGGTAGTATTTTTTCTAACAAATCATTAAATTTTCTAAATGGTAGAGGTCAGAGAGCAGCACTGAAGTTTCGGCAGTATTGTCATTTACCCTGGTTGCTTGTGAATCTTCACCATTTTGTTCCAGTGGTTAAAAGAAGAAAAAACAGTAGAACACAGGAGAAAGAAATGGAGTCTTAAAGTGAAAATTTGAGAATGAAACTTTAATGTGTTTGTTCTTTCTGTTGGGAGAAAACTACCTTTCACTGAGTAGCTTTATTTTAAAAATGGAAAAAACATAAAAAACATTTATAATGACAGATTTTTCTGAAGAAACAGCTGAAAACACAATCATTTGGAGTGTTTTCAAACATCTTTTTTTGTATTTGCTTGTATAAATAATACATTTGCCTTTCCCAGCCCCCACTGATAGCAGTATGAACATCGACACTTTTCTGTTTTGGCAGCTAAACCAGCATGTGTGAAGTACTCATTGCTGCAGTGTATTGATGTTAAAAATTCTCCTGGGAACACACTGCACATTTTGTCAGCAAAATACCAGGCTGTTGCTTGCTGAAAGTCTTAAATTCAGGATATTTGTAGTTCAGTCAGTGCAAAGGAAAACATTAATGTGGAAACTATCACCTCCAAAGCAAGCAGATCTGGGTGTCTGACACTTCAGCTGCTTTCTGTAGGATATGGGTCCCTCTAATTTCATTCCTTGAATACATAATTCGAAATAATACTTATGTTAGAAGATTGATTGACTTTCTTAGGAGGAAAAATAAATAGTGATTAGCAAATCCATTTCTGACTTGCCAAACCAATGTAGTTTACAAAAGAACCTAATTAAATCCAGTGCTGTAAGTGTGCGTTTGCAGGAAATTACAGTGGTTTAAAAGGGTTTAAGATATATAAAAATGTTTTTAAAGTAGCATAAAACTATTAGTTTTCTGTCACTGCTGGTACTTGTATAGTTTGTTTTTACATGCACATTCACATTAACATTGGTACTGTGTGTGTTTGATAGTTTATATTCAGCTATGTGTGCAGGATCCAAGCCAAATCTGTATGTCATTTTACAGAGGTTTAAGGATTTTAAAGAGTACAAGAAAGTCCTTGTTTCCAAGAGTTTTTAAACTAAAGACATTGGAATGGTCAAGGGCCACAATCAGGAGGAGAAAAGTGAAGTTCAGCACAAGTATGTAATTGACCCAGTTATCTCTATCAAGAACCTCAATTATAAAATATAAAATATGTTGAGCTTGAATATGGAGGAATAGTAGAGATCAGGGTCAGAATTCAAAATTATCCTGTAAACACAATCCACCAAATCAGAAGATGACATTGAGAAGGAGCAGCTGAAGGATGTTTCATACACATAGGACAACAAATTGCAGTTATGGATTGGGAACAACTGATCAAGGAGCTGTCTTGTGGAAGGGGAGGGGTGTAAAGTTAACATTATCCTGGGATTTAAACAGAAGAATAGTCTACAAAACATGAACACATACTTCTGCTCAAAGTTAGCCTCAGCTGTGTCGAGTTTCATGCACCTAGCTACAATGAAGATGTGGAAAAATTGGACACTGCACAAAGGGGAGCAACAAAAATGATCGGAGGACTGACAAACATGGCCATGAAGAAAAGCTGAAAATATTATGGTTGTTTAGTCTAGAGAAATGTGAAATGGGAGTTTTGTAAATCTTCAAATACCTAACAGGTCATTGTAAAGATGAAAGAAACAGTTCCCTCTGTGGGGGGGTTAAGGAAAGACTTACTAGTCTGGAACTGCAGCCAAAAATAGTCAGGTTTAGGTACAGGGGTAAAAACCCATATCTTCAGGTAATAAAGTAGTGGAATCAATTGCATATCGACTTTGTGGACTGTCCAGCTCTGGAGACATATAGGAATAGATTAATTGTTCCCCCAGGTTACAGAAAGGAAAGGTGAAAAAGGAAAGATTTTTCTTTACTAGCTAAAACTGACCTGTTGGTGGATTGCTTCATTATTTTTGAAAGAGCTATTCTGGGCTGACATTCTCCGGGAGCCCATTGTCCAGTTTACATGAACCCACCTCAGCAGGCAGAGGAAGGATGCCAACATGGAAAGCTAGCACACAACTGCTTCTGGTTGCAGCAACTTTTCATGGTACAGATGTGGGAATTTTTGCCATTTTCTCTGTGGGACTGGCTGGAATTTCTGTCCTTATTCATTACTCTTGAAGCATCTAACATGGACATCACCTTCAGGGCAGTGACCTAAACACCACGGATTTGACTTACAGTGGTTCTTTCTCTTCTTTTTCCAGGGAGAGAGAGGCCTGGATGGGTTCCCTGGAAAGCCAGGTGTGGAAGGGAAACAGGTATGTGGCAAATACTCAGTAACATGAAGTATTATTTGGAACAAGTGGAAGTTGACTTTAAAACTGAGACTTATCCTGGGTGGCTGCTGAACCATGACAGTTTCCAAACACGTCCCTATTCTGAGGATCTTTGATGGCAACATCATCTTTTTTTGTTTGGTCGGTTTTAGAATTAAACTAGAATGCAATATACACTTACAGGAAATGCCAGTCCTTTAAATGTGATAGGTTAAATGTTTGTCTTAATTTTCATTAAATACATAAGAAAGCACTCATAAAAATTCAGTTGTTAAAGCCCACAACAGGAAAGGAAGAGAACTGGATTTAATATATTGGGTTTGTTTTCAATAAAAAAGGCTTGGAACCATTTATATTTTTAAAACATAAAAACCAGAAAATGGTCTAGAAGATCAGTACAGTTCTGCTGATCAGACACATAATGCTTTGTCTAAACCCTCTATCTGTAGATTCCATGAGGCTGTTTTCATTACCCAGAGAATGATACTTAACGAGACGCATCCTTTCCTTCCAAGGACCTTCTGGTCTAAATAGCAAAGGACAGAGTAAGAAGCAGAGGCCAGAAATGATTTGCCAAAAGCCATGCAGCTAATCACTGCCACCCTTGAGCCTGAAGCCTCCAGGATGTAGCATCTGTATCCTGTTCAATCCCTCAGTCACAGTTTACCTTGTACCAAGAAGTGTGTGTCTAGTTAGTGTTTATCACTATCCTTGTAAGATGGAAATGTTTTCTGGTGTTAGAGATAGATAAAGAACTGGTTTATACTTGTAGCAAACATAGATGAAGTAGGAAATTGTAGAGTGACATGAAGATGGATCCTGTTTGTTTACTACTTCAAAGGAACAATTTCTCCAAGTGAAACCCTGTTACACAAGCTGGGTTATCTGAAGCATTTCTTCCTAATTCACGTCTAGACACTTAGAAGGGGGTAAATCTTCACGCCTGAATTTTATACTAAATTTTGTATTTGACACTGATATACTCACTGAACTGCAATTCTTTTGAACCAGCTGAAATTGGATTGGTCTAATTGTGGTTGCTGTGGCATCTCCATTGTTATTCTCTTTCCTCTCTGTGCGGCAGAGTCAAAGCAGCCTGATGTGTTCTATTAGTTCCTCCCCAGCGCAATAGGACATCACTATTTGTGCTGCCAATACCTGCAGCCTTATGTTTCTCCTGCACTTTAGAAAGAAAGAGTTTTCTCTAAATTTTATCTCTTTAAAGGGCCCCCCTGGCAGCCCCGGCCCTCCTGGTGCTAGTGGGATCAAAGGAGAAAAGGTGAGTTGGGATGGGATGCACAGACGGGATTTAGAAACACATTTGTTAATTCTTCATTGGGCCCTCAGTGCTGGAAATATCAGGCTATTGGACTAATATTTATCTCATTTGTGTATAACAGAAGTTTAAATACATTTAAATGTTTCACTTTTCTGACATGGCTTCAGTCTGAAATGGGTGAGTTAAATTTATCTGTTTATGACTCTTCTGCTCTTAGTTTACTGCTCATAATGGGAGTAGAAAGAAATACAGTGTAGTTTGGGTCAGGAAATATTCCTCATCTAAGAAATGTGGGTAGAAATGTCAATATGTTTATGTAGAAGCTGTTTTTCTGACCCAGGAGATGTAGAATTGACTCAGAAAGTGACAACAAAATGACTCTGAGCCACCTACCTGCAAAATAATTATTCACTGCTCTCAGCAGCAATTTTGACCTTGTTATTTCACACAGTTGTTAGACTATTCAAGGCAGAATTATGTTTGTCTCTTTGTTAGAGATGATGTCGTGGTTTTGCTATTTCCGACCCAGCTCTTTGTCATGAGTGGAAAGGCATGGCCAGTTCTGGATTTCTGTCTCTTTTTCTCCTCCAGATTAAATCAGTGACCCTTATCCAAGAATGCAGAGATTGGAAGCAATTCCCTCTATTCTCTTCCTGCAGTAGTGATCAGTCTTGAGTTCATAACACTTCATCCATATTTCTGAAGCAGATGCAACTGGTGCTTCCACAAGATATTTCTCTCCTTGGTCTGATACTTTCAGAGTGGCTGATGTGTGTCTGTTCCGTACTTCTCGAATAATATGGGCTCTTCTTAGAATAGGACAGTTTGGATGGGGCCCTGGGCAACCTGATCTAGTGGGTGGCTTGTCTGCCCAAGGCACAGGGTTAGAACCAGATCTTTTGGACAGGCTGGATTGATGGGCTGAGGCCAATGGTATGAGGTTCAACAAGGCAAAGTTCTGGGTTGTGAACTTTGGACACAACAAACCCCTGCAGTGCTCCAGGCTGGGGGCAGAGTGGCTGGAAAGCTGCCCAGCGGGAAAGGCCCTGGGGGTGCTGGCTGACAGCGGCCAAATGTGAGCGAGGGTGTGCCCACCTGGGTAAGGAGGCCGCTGGCCTCCTGGCCTTCTGTGTCAGCAACAATGTGGGCAGCAGGACCAGGGTGGTGACTGTCGCTCTGTGCTGGGCACAGGGGTGGCCAGACCTCGAGTGCTGGGTGCAGATGTGTGCTCCTGTTCAGATGAGATTAGTGAGAGATGCCTTTGCATGAATTAAGGTGCCAACGAGACCATCTACCAAAGTCAACAACAGGGATTTTATTTACCAGTAATAAATAT